>VWYI01036783.1:0-73879 GCA_013399455.1 Anthoscopus minutus | reverse complement strand
TGGTGTCAGTGTGTCAATGGACCGAGAGGCCTGGGCAAGGCTGGGTCGCCGTGCTGTGCTCTGAACCAGGTCGTCTTGTCTTCTATCAGAAGGCAAGAGGATATAACCTGGGGGCCTGTACTTGGCATATATCATGAGGCATCTACATTCTGCAAATATGTATATGTATAACTAGAATTTCTTACAACAATAGAAACAAAGCTATGAATAATTTTCTGCAGATTAGGACCATATAAAATGCAGAGTTTTTTGTAAAGTCTCACAAAGTAACTTGTACTTCTGTCTCTTGGCTAGTAAGCAGGCAGGAGGTGAACATTCTTTGGACCACCAGACACGCACAACTATAATTGCTCTTTTTGTAGCATGTCAGTTGCATACCTGGCAAGCTCTGGTACTTCACTAATGAATAGCAACCACTCCATTTTATTTTATACAAAAAATGGTTCTAAGCAGAGTTTCAGCTGATAGATCTTTCCTTTGACATCTCTTGGCGTCAGCTCCTTTCTCCTCTCCAGCCAGTCAGTGAGGAAATTGTGGATTTTGGTAGTAACCAAGCATGGAATGAAAGAGATTAATACAATGAAGTATAAAATATAAATGCAATTGAGCAACAGTGGTCTAATGTCACTCCTGCCTTCAGACATACAAAATATATGCCATATTTAAGACTGAAATTCTTCTTTTTATCTCCATTTCCTCAGGAAATGAAGAAATATATTAGCAAATACACTATATCTTCAGATACATTTCCCTCTCTCTCCAAATAATTTTGAACCCTAAAGGTTAAATTTATTTAATAATAATCATATCTAATAGAAAGCCGGTGGTCTGAAAACATTCAGCTTTGGTAAGAATTAAAACTTCACTATTGACTTCACTCTACTGATTGCATGGAACCTTCTTCTCCTTAGGGACAGGAGCAATCCCATACCTAAGGCTACTTCCCCAGTCCTCTATCAGCATGTCACAAGACCAGAGCTTACCTGAAACCTCTTCTTTCCAAGGGATTTGGATCATTCATATAAGTGGAAAGATTTTACTCAGATCTACCATGAGAATTTTCTTTTCAACAGGCATTTTCATTTTCTGGATATTTCAAACAAGTGAAAAGATCAGTGTTTATTTTCTGCCAAAAGAATGCAAAGTACATAACCAAAGCAATTAAGACAAGGTAGAAACATTGCAACGTTAGGTACTCCCAAGCCTCTAGGAGCATGATTTTATTTTAAACATGGTATTGCAAAGTATGTATAGAGAAGCTAATCCCTAATATTTGTTTTACCTCTTGACTGTTCCTTGCATCATCTTTCACTGATCCTTGCGCTATCACATGATGGAGTGCAGTAAATTACATCCACCAACAGTCAAGTCCAGATGCTAACAGCTACTAATTAGGGAGAGAGGGAGAACACTATTTTGCTACCTGTTGCCATAGCATTTAATGGAGTCTGCTCCCTCAAACCCCAGTCTCCCATCCCTCCTGGCCCGCAGGTGCCATTAGTAGAGAATAATGGTTCCCAAGCTGAGGTCTGCAGATCACAGATGAGCTGCAAAGCCTCACTTTGAAAGGTTTCCTAATTGGCAGCACACACGTGTTTTCCCAGCTGCTGCAGAGTATTAATGCTCCCGCCTTAGCTGGGTGAAAGCAGGTATGAACTCCAGCATATGAAAGGCCAATGTTAGGGCCAGCTGCTACTTATTTGTCTGGGGAACTTAGAACAGAGGAGTTCAATAGAGGAATTTCTTGTTGAACAGCAGCAATATGTTGCTTCAATAACAAGCTGTGTCTAGAGGCAGTGCTTCAAAACTTTCCTGGTTCATGTTATGAGCTTTCAATACTATCAAACCATGACAAAACCTGTGTGTTGTCATATACTTTTAAAACACACTCATGGCATTTCTGAAATACAATTACACGAGACTTCTGTTTGTTCATGCGTTTGGGTTTTGACTTTTTGTCTGTGCTTTCTGAACATCCATTTGTACCTTGGAAGAGTGATATATGAAAGCTTATTGCTGAAAGTGAAGGTCAGCCTGTGTTATGGCTTAAACCCAGCAAGCAACTAGCCCCCACGCAGCCAATCAGTCATTCTCCCAGAAGCTGGGGGACAAAATGGGAAGCGTAAAAGTGAGAAAATCCATGGGCTGAGGTAAAGACAATTTAATGAGTAAATTTAAAAAGTCATGCTCACAAGCAAAGCAAAGCAAGAGATTCAGTCACCACACCCCATAGGAAGCAGGTGTTCAGCCATCTCCAGGAGAGCAGGGCTCTGTCAGGTAATGGTGACTTGGAAGACAAGTATCATCAGTGTGAATATCCCCCACTCTTCCTTCTTCTCCCCCCAGTTTTATATGCTAAGCATGATACCATATGGTAGGGGATATCTCTTTGGTTATCAAGGTCTGCTGTCCCTGCTGTTTTCCCTCCCAGCTCCTTGTGCACTCCTAGACACCTCACTGATGGGGTGGGGGAAGAAGGTATGAGAACCAGAAAAGGCCTTGGCTCTGTGCAAAGTCTGCTCAGTAACAGCTGAATCATCCCTGTGTTATTAATACTGTTCCCACCACAAATCCAAAACATAGCCCCATACCAGCTACTATAGAGAGAAATCACTCTCTCCCAGCCAAAACTAGCACACCTGCCAGATACTGACTCTTCAAGACACGGAGCTAGCTATTACTAGTATGTGCAGTGGCACCATGAAATCTTTCTTCTACAGAATTGGTTTACATGGAAAAGACTTATATAGTTACGTGTTAAGAAATCTGAGAATGGCCTGTTTTCTGTATTTGTTCACCAGTATTGGATCCTGCTACTGCTATACAGAAGATGGAACATACCTGTTTCAAAATGCCTCTATTAATTCTACTTGCAGAGTAGCAAGAATTTTGAGAGAAGTACTAGTCACGAATACTAAAAAGACAAGAAATCCTTAAAAACTTTTATCATTAACAAAAAATGGACAGCATATGATCTAATAAACCTGTTCTGTTATTCTGACAACATATCCATTATAAACATAACAGCTTTTAATAGTGTTAATCATCTTTATCACTCTGCATAAAACAATTTGCTACTCTAGTATTTCAGTGCACCAAACTCATAACTTTGTAAACTATATGTTTGTATTCATGTGATCATCTAAAATTACACCACTTCAAAAGAGCATCCTTTTTAAAAGTTATTGAGCAAAACATTTTCATTCTGTAAAATTCATCCTGGATGAATTTTCCTTCTGTATTAAATGGTTAATTATGGCAAGAACCGGTCTTCCTCCTCCAATGCCCAAAACATAGTTTGTATGTATAACTGAAGCCTTCTCTGTCATTGTAGACATGGTGGCATTCTTGGAAATGACAGCAGAGAATGGAGGGGTTGCCACATTTCTCTGTCCATTCTCTACTCTGGCTTTGTCTCTGGTGTCTCTGGTTTCCACTTTCTTGAATGATCATTTCATCCACTCTCCTTTGTGTTACTGTGACTACTCCTTCATTATCTCTTTCGCTTCCCTTCCTCATGCTCTCTTCACCTGACAGCACCTTCATTCACCCACCTTCTCTCGCATTATAAAACCATGGGTCCTGAGGTATTCCTACTCCTCTCATGCCCTCTGTGGCTTCAGTCTTTCCTTGTTACATGTCTGTGCAGCTCTGAGGCCACAGTCACCCAATACTGAAGGAAGCTGAAGCACTCTGAAGAACATAAGCGCAGGAATTAACAACTTCAGTGAATTGATTTTAAGAACCAGTGGATAACAACCCCTGCTCTCCTTCCCCAAATCTCAGACCCAAGTGTCAGCTCCCAAAACTCTGGTTTTTTAATCAGTTAGCTTTGATGAAAAATTTAGCTGAGTCCAGCACACTTGCTCAGGAGAAAAGGACACCAAAGTTAACTGCCTTCATGTCCAAGTCGACAAGAAAACACTGGAGTTTTGGGAGATGCCTGGGCTATTACAGGTGAAAATAAGCCCCAGCAGTGAAATCCATTAAAGAAAATCTTTTGCCATAGCTTTTCGCTGTCCTGAAAATCTCTTGTAAACTTTATGGGGTAGGCTTATGAGCTGTCAAGGAAGAAAGAAACATTGTCAAACTCACATCATCTCTCCAAATTCCTGTCTGCTGGGAAGCTTTTACAGATGATGACAAATGACCACTCTGCATGGAAAACTAAACTCAGCCTCTATCCCACACCCAGGTTCAGGACGAAGTAAGAAAAGACAGAAAAAGGATCACAGAAAAAAGATCACCTCTGTCAAGTTCAAAAGCCCTCTTTTACCCACTAAATCCCTGCATTTCTGCTGAAGGATGTGGGTACAAAATGGTGCTGGCTGACTTGGGCGTCAGCCTTGTGCGTTTTAAACTCTAGTGAGAAATAATAAAATACAGCTAGAAAAATCTACTAATTCAGAAGACAAGAGCTTTTTACCAAATCTCTCCATATAGGTACAAGGACATTAATCCCTTGGAGTCTTTCCTCTCAGTAAAGTAATGCCTGTTCCTGCTTCCACCTGACAGGAATCTACTGAGGACAGTCATCAGTTATCCAGTCTTAAAGGTCTGTGTTTAAACCAATATAATTACCCTCCTCTTGCCAGGAGCTCCTACTTCATCAAATAGTTTAAATTCAGGGGCCAGTCTCCTGTGTGGCAGTTGTTGTGCTACCATCCCATGCTCTCATGAGCATTTAAAAAGAATCTGAACATCCAAAATAAAGGAAAAATAAATTCTGGAGCATTGTGAAAGGTCGTAACACAATGGTGCTAAGAAATGAAAGTCATTCTTTTCATCATCTGGTAATGCAAAGGAAACATTTTCTTCTCCCCAGTTTGTTTTCTTTTCCTTATGTCGAATATACAAGCTCAGTTTTCAACTAAAATGTTCCACTTACTTCTGCTCACTGCTTAGAAATCAAAGGAATGCACTGTATTGACTTAAAGGAAAAAAAACAATGCTTGACAAGCACAGGATATCAAAATTAGTTCATTAGGTTCCCTTCAAACTATGTTTCTTGCTATGCTAAGTAACTAAAGTTGTGTAAGGATATTGCAATGAAATTGTTAATTGTTGCTTTTTTTTGTCTTTCTGATACATTTCTGCTTTGATAGTTTGGGAATACGATGCTAATTGAAAACCTTTCAGAAGAACTCAGTCCCACTCTATAGTCTGCAAAGCTGAGACAGACATTTAAACAAAGTGAAATGGAACACATTCATTTGGGGAAAGGCTGTTACTCATTACAGCAGGGATTTCAAGTACCACATGATCACCCATCTCCAAAATACTCATTATCTGCCCGAAGTATCTGACAAAGTATATTTTCTCTACACAAGTTATTAGGAAAGGAAATCATAGAAATCAAATACTGTTGTTAATGAAAAATACTTGGGGGAAAAGATAGAAAGGAAAAATAATCCAGTAGTGGGGTAAAAAAAAATTAAAAATTTAAAAAGAGGAAAGGAGTAAGTAGCTGGTAAATATTGTTTAGGAGTTATAAAGTTAAAGCAAAACACCAAAGCTGTAATGTATAACCAGGGTAGTGGTGATGGCAACAAAGCAATGCACACAAAAAGTATGAAGTGTTCAATGTTTTTTGGTGTGAAAAAAGGTAGAGATACTGCTTAGAAGAATATATGAAAGTGTGTTTCCTATTATTGGGTTCATTTGAACCCATTAAAAGCAGTATAGGTTCTTGGATTTAAAGACCATTGACTCTTTCCAGAGGCTAAATGTTGTTTCCTAGGAATGTAGATCCAGCACTTAGGTTTAGGATATGTCAGTGATTTTCAAAGGTGAAAATTTGGAGTAATAATATTGAAAAAATAAAAGCTCTTATTTTTTAACAACTGTGTACACCCATCACAGTGCTGTGCGTCTCAATTGTGTATAAAATAACCCAATATGCTAGGGCAGAGAGTATCTGTGCATAATAAGGAAGCAGATACGGAGCAGAGATACAGCACCTGTGATTTCTTCCCAGCTCTGGAAGAACAAACATATTCACTTCATTGCACAGCACCAGAAACACCAAACCTGAATATCCTTCCTCTGAAAGCATCCTCGAATTTAAAAACTGAAGAAAGGGAAAAAGTAAACAGTGTATGGAAGGAAACCTTTTTTTAATTATTGCAGTTTTAATTATTTCTGGTGGCTGCAGCTAACCTTTGAAAATACAATTTAGAAATATTTTCTCCTTTAACACATTGTTTAATGTTAATCTGCTATTCTCATCAGTATATGGTGTTAGTGGGTACACCATCCAGCATGCTTTATGGTACATTTACACAAGACATCTAGAGAAATAGCCATCAGAGTACTTATCTCAAACTCCCTATTGTAAAAACAGACTTAATAAAATGAGAACAAATAACAGTGCTGGCAATTACCCTTATCGTGTGTATTCTGGCAAGAAAGGTCAGAAGGTTGTTAGTCTGTATATATATGAACTGATTTTCTCTAATACAGTTTCTCACCTGATTTCCCATAGGTTTTTAGAGGCTTTTTGTTTGAGGGAACAAGGGGAGGAAAAGTTAGGTTAAGCTACAATATGCTAGACAATAATCGAGTAACTAATATGAGAAGCTGGTCCCCCTACCAGGTAGTCATGTTAATGAAGAAAAAATAACCCATCAAAGTCTGGAAAGATAAAAGGTACAGTAATTTCATAGATTTTACAGATATGTACAGATGTCAACAGAGAAGTCACAGTCTCAGCTTTACTATCGCACCAAACTTAATTATTAATTTACTATTATTCTTTGTTATAGATCTGTTACAGGGAACATTATTGTGTTGTTTTCTTTTGGGGTTTTTTTCAGATGGGTTCAGAGAAGAGTTCATATCTGTTGCATGCAGCTCCAAGAATCCCAATGCTCAGTAACTCCAGAAGTATAATCAGATAGGAACTAAAGTAGTAAATACGCGGAAACAGTTTAAATCTTTACACAGATAATTCTCCTTTTGTCACAGTTAAGAGCCATCTTTAGGGAGTTTCTATGGAGATAGTGAAGGGGGGTTAAAATAAAATTGTAGAGGGAAAGGAATCTCAATCCATCCCACTCATATCAGTTTGAAGCCCGTGTCAGCAATAGACACTTAGAGCTTGGAGAGTGATAGCAGGTCAGCAGGAGAGCACCTGAAGAGTAGCACAGAGGAATTCCAGTTTTTCCAGCCAGTAGGTTACCTTATGGAGGCCCCTCAAATGCCTCTATGCAAGCAAATGTAACATGAGAATCAAAGAAGAGGAGTTAAAGATGGGCTCAGGCTTGCAGGGCTGTGATCTTACTGGCATCACAGACGTGGTGGGATGGATCTTTGACTGGCAAGTAGGAATGGAAGGATACAGGCTCTTTAGAAAGGACAGACAAGGGAGATGAGGAGTGGGCATTATCCTCTGTGTCAGTGACCAGCTGACATGCCTGGAACTCTGTCTGAGGATGGATGAGGAGCCGATGTCACCCAAATGGGTCAGGATTAAAGGAATCCTGACAGGTGACAGGTGACAGGTGACAGAATAGTGAGGGTCTGCCCTCACAAGCCACCTGACCAGGAAGACCAAGCAGATGAGTCCTCTATAGACAGAGAGGAGCAGCCTCTCATTCACAAAACTTGACCTTCGTGGGGGATTTCAACCACTCTGACATCTGTTGAAAGGACAATACAGTCAGGTGCAAGCAATCCAGGACATTACCGGATTGCCTTGATGGTAACTTCCTTCTCCAAGTGATAGAGGATCCAATGAGGAGAGGGGTTATGCTGGACCAACAAGGGGTCTGGTGGGGAATGTGAAACTCAAGGGTAGCCTTGGCTGTGGTGACCATGCGAGTTCAAGGCAGCAAGGAGGGCACACAGAAGCTCACTACACTGGATTTCAGGAGAGCAGACTTTGCCTCTTCAGGGATCTTCTTGACAGAGTATGGTCAAAGAAAGCTGGCTAATATCCAAGGACCACATTTTCCTGACTCCGGAACAATACATGACAACAAAAATAATGAAGTCATGCAAAAATTCCAGAAAATCTCCTTGAATAAGCAAGGAGGTCCTGGGCAAACTCAAAAAAAGAAAAAAAAAAAAAGGCATTAAAAAAAAAGCCTACAGAAGGAAGAAATGAGGACAAGTGGACTGGGAGGAGTATAGACAGATCGTCTGAATAGATAGGAATCTGGTTAGGAAAGTCAAAACCCTGACGGAAATTAAATCTGTCCAGGGACATCAAGGGCAATAAGAAAAGCTTCTAAAGGTGCACTGGTGATGAAAAGGATAGGGAAATGTGGCTTCTCTTCAGAAGGAAACAGGAGACTGCTAAACCAGCATATGGAGAAGGCTGAGGTATTCAATGACTTTTTTGCATTCTTCACCTGCAAATGCTCCAGCCACAGTGGCCAAGAAGCAGAAGGCAAAGGCAAGGACTGGGAGAATAGAGAACTGCACTCTGACCCTGTAAGGAATCTGAAAGTGCACAAGAGTTAAAAAGGCCCTGAAAGAGGGCTTTAAACTGAAGATATTCTGAATAAATTATTTACTGAGGATGGAAAAACACTGGCACGGGTTGCCCAGAGAAGTTGTGGATGCCTCATCCCTGGCAGTGTTCAAGGCCAGGCTGGACAGGGCTTTGAGAAACCTGGTCTAGTGGGGCTTGTCCGTGCCCATGCCAGGGGGTTGGAACAAGATGATCTTTAAGATCCCTTCTGGAATGACCCAAGCCATTCCAGAGTTCTAAATCCTTTTCCTAAAAGCTAAAACAGTGTATTGTTTTCCAGGATGACTGTAAGGAAATTAATTTGGACTAATTCAAGCATGAGAAGAATGTTTACAAGTTGCAAAACTATTTTTCCTTACACGTGCACTTTAATTCTGAAATAAGAATGCCCTTCTTCTGTTTGATATTAATCCAGGATCTGTGTGGACAATTTATCCAGAATAGCTATCATAGTTCATTTCCCCTGATAGATACGCCCCAAAAAAAGGAAATTATCTTTTCTTATAAATTACAGACAAAGAGATGGATGCATAGCATAATAGATGCTTTCCCCATATATTATATCTAAGAAAACTTAAACTCTTCACCTAATTCAAGTTTATTTCTCTCTAGAATCCATGTAGAGTACAAATTTTTGTCCGCATTCATGCTCATATTTCCTTTTATTTTTTTTTAAAGAATACTATGAACACTGCAGTGCATCATCATATTGCATGGGCCAAGAAAAATCTTATGGTTCCAGGAAAATGAAAACTACTTCTTAAATATTGCAGCAGACTGACCTACAGGTACACAAGCTTTAATTGCAAGTTTCATGAATATGTTAGTGACGTAAAAAAAACGTAAAGCATAACTCCCTTCTCAGATGAACTTCATTTAGCACCTACATTATTCTGAAATTACAACCTAAAATGGACTGGAATTTCCCTACTGGTTTTTTGAAACTTATAATCTATTTTAAAATCCTTTTACACAAACCAAGCAAAACCAGGCTGAGCATTACAGAACAGCCTTATTCAGATTATATTCATGTTTCTTGACTACTTTTTTTCTTGATTTTACAAAGAAGAGGCAAAGGAATTAGATTAAATTTGGGGAGAATTCTCATTGTCGCAAGGAAACATCCTGGAGGACGAATGAGCTATTAACATTCTCTCCTCAGGCAAGAAGCTGTCCCAGGAGATACATAAGAAACAAGAAATAACAAAGACTGAAAAACAAATTGATGAAACTAGAGATGGTTGCAGACCTGAAAACAGCTTTTCACACTTTCACAGTTACTGTTTGAATTGAACAGTTTAGATTTGCAAACAGATGGAGAAATCCACCCATTTCTTAAAAAATCGTTGTGAAAAACACATTTCACATTAAATCCAATTTTTAAAAAAATACCAATGCTTATATTTAGTCTGCAATATCATCTCTTGTGTAATATTAAGGAGTGTTGAGGAGATTAACCAAAATAGATTTTGAAACATTGCTTTTAATACTTAAGCTGGGACTCATTGTTTCAGTGCTCACAAGTTAGGTTTTCCAATGTTTTGTATAGGATTAGACTGCAAATCAGTCAAGTATGTTAATTAGCTTCTCCTCTGACCTGGTTTGCATCAATTCCATGTATCAATATTCTTTGGCCTGATCTATTTATCTCACATCAGTCCTGTTTACAACAGTGAAAAGTCTAATTCATTACACAGAGGATCAGCGACATTATAGATCATTATACAGACAGATGTATTTAAACGTACACACCATTATAGCAAATTTAGGAAAGAGCTTGGAACTATCAAAGCCCTTAGCAGACATAAAAATGCAAATATTTAATGAAAAGTATTTAAAACATGCAGTGATTAAACCATATTGGGATTTGTCCTTGGTGAAACCTGCTGCTGTAGACGCCCTGCTAAAATTCTCTTTTTTCTTTCCTCACTACAGGCTGCTGTTGATGTGTAGGTTCAATTCATAAGCTTCAGCATCATTATGAATATTTCCCTTCTCACAAAGGACAACCTTAAGCAAGAAATCTTATCTACATCCCAAAATATTACAAAGAAACAATAATTATGGCTAATTATTCACTCCCAGTAGACTTATTTGTGGTTTACAATTTCAAAAGACTGAATTGAAGACAGGTGCATAAAATAGGCTTAATGAGAACATCAGAAAATAGTTGCTTTAGCTGTAAATTACTACTTTTACATGATGTATTTTATTTTTAGAAGAAAATGTGTTGCTCATAAAAGATATAAAATTAGTAGGGCTAGAAACTGAGCTCTTTTATTTCACCCCAGAAAAGGCATAACATACTTACCAGTGGTACTGAAAGTTTGCTAATGATATAATATTAATATTCACTAATATCTGGTAGGGTAGAGTAATATTACTTGACATTAACTATAACAAGCACCAAGTCTTCTTGAGTGCACCAAGCACCTCTCTCAAGGAGTTTCACTCACATTCTGTATTTATTGTTTGCTTTTATGACACATACTACACCATTTCTCCTACTGTGATTATTCTTCCTCCCTAAATGAGAAACTGTTCTTTGCCCTGTCTTTGCATTTGGTCTTCTAAGCAGGGACACCACCTTCTTCTGCTTTTTCCTTCTGAGAAAATCCCTCATTCAGTATTAAGTTTCTGCTTTCCTCCTGGCTCAAACAGAGCCCCTCTCTTGTGATATATAATTTTCGTCCGTGTTTCAGGGTCTCTATAAATACTGATGTTTTTTCTCATGAAAAGAGAATGATCTCTTCCTTTTTGACCTAGCAAGGGGCAAAGCCTTTGGACCATACACCCAAGCCTTCCTCTCCTCACTGGCACCAAGCATAAACCATTGATGTAGAATGAAGTGATTCCTCTCTCTCTCCTGCCTTTGTTATGCCTCATTTTGTAGGGAGTTTCTATCAGCTAGATGCTAGATCAGACAACATGAGAAAAGCAATAGCAGCTGAAAGCAAAAAAGATTTAACCTGTGGTGGGAGGCTTGCCTTTTAGCTGCAGATAATTCCTCCTTGCTTTTCTCATTCTCCTCTTTGAGCATTTCTGCAGCCTCAGGCCAGATTTGCAGATGCAAAAACCTAACCTTTGTCATTGAGAAAAGCCCCGAGACAAAAGCATTCTCTTTGCCTTCCAAGGATAGAAATGTATTTTGATCGCAGTTAATCTCAGCCAGACTCAAAAACACTCCCTAAAAGATAAAAAACTCCTCCATTTTATCAGTTATACTGAATGTCTCTTAACTTTGTTCCCTTTTGCTTATGTAGTTACTAATAACATAGATTAACTTTGCCTTTAGGGAAAGTATTAACACCTTCAGAAAACATTGTGAAATCATTGCATAGCTGGGTGCCTACTTAGCTTCCTGGAGGTCCCAAGGCTGTCCCCTGCTCTAAGGCAAGGACAAGGTATCCTAAAATGCAAGAAGTACTACCTGAAATTCTCTGACTTGTGTACCAGGGTTCACCTGGAGACCATAACAACACTACCTGGTCCTCAGGTTTACAAAGATACAAAATGGCCCTTGATAAAAAAGAAGCAAGGAATTACCAGGAAAATTATGATGAACTGCAGGCTGGTTTCATACCTGCAGCTATGGCCCACACACTCCCCATTCCTTTATGTGGCTGGAAGGCTTCCCCATTAATGCTGATGATAGATTATCATTAAAGTTTCCTGTAAACACAGGCTATGTGTAGATAAGTATGAGTGCATGCATGTGATATTTTTTCCTTCAGCTGGATTCTCCCTCAGAACAGTAAGCACTTGAGGTTTGTTTTTATCACAGTGCACTTTTCTGCCTATCTACAATCATAATACCTCTGAACTTCATTAGGTAACCAGTTAGATTTAGGATGCACAGTTGCCATACAGAGCTGATACCACGTCTTCAACATTTTCATCCCTCAGCATAAGTAGTAAAGAATAATGCCCTCAAAACAATAGGTAGCATATATCAAATCTTTATACATAACTAGAAATGTCTAGTACCTTTTAAACTGTATTTTATCTGGATGCGAAATTGATCCTAGATTTTAAAGTCTGTCTTTGACATTTAATATTTGATAGATCCTCATTGTTGGCAGCAGGAACTCTCTGTTTGTCTTATATATACTCAGGCTTAAGTAATATCTTTCTAATCGCATTTTCCCTTTAATTTAACTGTAAATGAGGAAAAATTGTGGCAATTGGAACATAATTTCCTATCCTAATTTCTTATGGATTGTGGCTTACAGATTTCTGACTGACCAATAGTTTGAATGTGTTAAAAATTCTCAATGCAAAAAAAAAAAAAGGTAGACAGAAATGAATACTGTGTTCCCAGCTGTTTTCTAGACTAATCTGAGAGGAAAAGAGTGCAATTTTACTATGTTTTACAGTGGTTATATGAGTCTATCTGTAGGATAGACTCTAAAGAATGTACAGCACTATTTAGCTGCAGATAAAATTTCAGCAATATTCTCTTATTTCACGTACTACATAGCTGTGCCTCTAATACACTCCTTGGCATAGTACTTCCTTATTAAACACATATTCTTTCTCTAGTTCCCTAGCAAAAGCAAGCCAAATCCAAATTCTGTGCAACAACTCAGAATGCATTTTTCAGATGTTATTGTCACTTGCTACTCATTTCTTCCATCACCTGTCACAGATACACTGGGAAATGTGTCTTGTCCTGAAGATTTATGCATACCTGGAAAAGGATATCAAAGTCTGAAGCATGGGGATTGTCCCAGCATCCTCCAGAGGACCCCTTAATGCAGCTGTTAATACCCAGGAGCGTGTGGTGGAACCTCAGCCCAAGTGACATCAGATTTGAGCAGCACGTCCTTTTGTCCTTTGTTGCCTTACAAAAGAGCAAGCCAGCTCTTGGCTCCTCTGCCCAATGCTGAGGTACAGAAAGGCAGAGCCTGATTGTTTGAACATCTTCTTTCATGGCATCATGTTTTACTGTCTGGTTTACTTTACTGTGATAAGGACATTTTTGTTTTTTCAATTTTTAGTACCAATAGGACCATCAGGAGAGATAGTTCCCCATAAGGAAGAATAAAGGTTACCAGCACAATAAAAATTAACACTAAATTCTGTACAATGGTCTCTAATCTGTCCTTCTGTATGTTGTGACTTATTAAATGTCACTCCAGTAGTGTGTAAAGGCTCATAGAATGTAGCTTTACATTTCCCACAGAAAGCCATGTTGTGGGTCACTGAGAGAAACAGCTGAGGACTCACAGCTACCCAGGTGGACAAGGACAGGGGTGCTTTCAGAGAAATGCCCCCATAGCCATGTCTGAGCCAAGACAAGAGATGTAAAAGAGGGTTCTCCTGCTCCTCCAGCCTCCCAAACCTTGCCCTGGCCATCACACCTATCCAGATGCTGGACAGATGCCCAGAGGATGGCTGTGACCCCTGCAAAGCAACAGCCCTTCCATTCAGGTCCTGCTTCTGGTGTGGTAGGCTGAGTAAAAAGCCATGCTTCACTGAAAAGGCACACCAGAACCCAAAGAACCAAAATATGTAAAGAAATCATAGACCAAGAGAAAAAATGTATTTACTTTTCAGGTGAGCACCTGAACCCAGTTTTTTCAAAATTATTTCTGCCTGCATGTGAAGTTATAAGCACTGGTGCCCTAATGGAAGGGGGGAAACAGAGGGTCCCATTTCATCCACAGATGCAAAGACCAGGAATAAACACTGGAACTCATCTCTGTTCCTTCATAAAAAAAGTCAGAGCCAGGCATTTTAAAATTTTGGTTTTTTAATCAGATGATCAAATTTAAATAGCAGCTTGAAGTAGTCATGTACAGGAAAAAAACTGAATTAATTTATTTCTTTCTCTTCCCTGTGCCACTCAAGTGTTGCTTCAAATAGGATTATTTTGTCATTCAAGTTTCAAGGTTAAGATTTGCTGCTATTTATGACTTGAAAATCCTTCAAACTAGTAAACTATCACAGTAATTCCAGAAATATAATGAAAAAACTGAACTGTGAATTGAGAATCCTGTGGGCCAGGAATGGAATATATTAACATTCACCTCTAAATGCTTTTCTTGGTTGCTTATTTGTTAAAATATAAAAATAATTAAAAAAAACTCCTTGAAGCATCTATGCAATTGCATGTTGGTCTCCTTTTGAGAAACACAAATTACTCTTTATATTTCTTCTCTGTGAGGGTTTTCAGCACAACAAAAGCCCAGTAAACAGTGATGAATGGCTCTTCCTTCTCACTGGGGGAGCAGCTTTGGAGTGCCCACATGCTAATCCTGCCCTTACCTGGCTGAAAGATAAATCAGGGGGTGAAATTTTCTGACTTTCAACCCCTCCTCCAGCTGAATGAATCAATTCTGTTCATATGTGAGTTAAAGTATTTTGTTTTCCTCTTTCATTTTTTGCCTTTGAAGAGAGAGTAAATTGTAACAACCCATGCCTATTATTAAGACCTGAAGAGAAAATGTTTAAATTAAAGATTGTACAAACATTCAAGCAGCAGTGTAATAAACTCCATTTGGGAGGCAATGTAGAACGTTTCGTATTTTTTATGTGGTTCATTACTTAAAACTAAATAACAATTGCTAGTTTTATTGCTGCTGTTTGAAAAATGCCGGGGTTTTCTCTGTTGGTGTTGAAATTGTTGAAATCTAGTATGATTTCAACTTTTTTCTTCTTGACATTTTACTCTCCTAGTTTAATATTGATCCGTAGATACATATTGTAATCTCTGCTTTCTTTTCTGCAATCTGTAACAAAGCAAGAAAACACAAAAAAAATCTGGAAAAAGCCTAACCACACTGATTTTTATTGTAATATAAGGCTTGCATCTGAGACTACCACATCATCCTTCTGGTTTTATTCCACTTTTTACCTTGAATAGACTACTTAATGATGGGAGGCAAACCTTTGCTAAAAGGCAGTGTGGTGTTTAAATAGTTAGACCAAAATACCAGCAAACTGTACTTATCATTTCTGAAAAGGGCTGTAAAAGGAAGTGCCATCTTCCAAAGCTGCTATTTTGAAATATGTTAGAGTACAGGACCAATTTTATCACCCGCCCATTTGTCTGTCTATACATTTCTGTCTATTTACTTCTCAGCAGCTCATTTCATTCCAGTCCTCAGAGACAAAACAACATTTTTTCCCTTAAAAATGTTTTTTGCACCAAACACTTGTCACGGCCTCAAACACTTAAATAGAGCTTCTGACAGAGAGGCAGAATTACTTTGGCTTGGGTTATTAAATGGAATGCCATGAATGGCTCCTGGTATAGCCTCTCTTTCATGTAAAATGCTGCAGGTGACCCAAGGACAGTTTGTGCCTTCCATGAATGTCATGTAGGTAGAAAAGTAAAACTTTTGGCACAAGCCAAACTAGCCAGGGGGCTGGGAGAAAAGAAAATATTTCAGGATCTCTGTTGCCTTCTTGTTGGCTGGGACTGTAGGTAAGACATGAGGTATGCACAGGGAAGTTGGGGTATGTTTGGGTGCAGAACCTGGCAGGAGAGCCTGGGGACAGATGGTGCCAGGACGTGCCCAGAAGTAACACCCATTTAATATCAATTACTTATTGATATTAAGAAGATGGGCTTTTTTTGGGATGGTTTATTCAGAAGTGAGAGAGAATTCTTGAAACCGCACAACTTTGAGCAAATATTCTAGAAGGCTTGTGGAGACCCTCCTACCATTTTTACCTTCTTGTTGAAATTTCACAGCTGGTAATCCTACAAATCTTCTGAAAAAGAAAGGTCCAAAACTTTTTTCAAATATTGTACTAGCAAAATTTCTTAGAATATGTTCCTTTACTGAAGCCTGCAGTGGAAAGCACCCTAAGAAAGCACTGTTTGATGTGGTACAAGGGATCATGGTTTGGAAACTACTAGAATAAGTGATTTTAGGCAAAGAGAGAATGAATGAACAAAGACAATAACTAAGAACTTTCTAGCTGAAAGGCAGACAGGCCAAGAGAAAGATCCAGTGCTTCTCTGCCTTAGGAACAGCAAAGTCATTACTCACAGGACTTCTCTGGGCTGGAAATCACTTTAAAAATGCAAAATGCTTCGGCACAGTCCCAGAACAGAACAATTCTTGCTGCAAGGAGCTATCAACTTGCTTTGTGAAAAAGAACTTGACATTTGGGATAGTCTATAAACACCAGGAAGAATAAGCTGGGAATGCAACCAAAAGCACAAACCCATTCTTGCAAAGTACAGATGGGGCCTACAGAAATACCAAACCAGAAGGATTGAATAAGTAAGTTACTCCTCCCTCTCAGCCTCTCACCCTCTCCCCCTCTATCTGTCTCTGTTTTTAACCATCCAGAGCTTTACAAATGCCAGCTTTTTTAATCTCTAAAACCATCTGTGTAGCTTTTCTCAGTGGTATCCTTTCACTTCCATCCTGTGGCATTGGTTTGTCTGTCTCTCCTGATGTTGATAATGTTATTAGCAGCTTCTCTTGAAGTTTCCTATGAGCATACTTTGAATGACAAAGAGTTGTAAGGGGAAGGAGAGGCAAGGCAAAGAAGGTACAGAGCTGATTTTTATAGCCTTGTGCATATTGAATAAGTTTAGTTCTGTCTTGGTCTATTTTTCTTTAGCAGCAAAATTTTTAACCACAGAGAATTTTGTAAGAATGGGCAACGTCTCCCCAGCCACTGCCCCTTTGCCCTGTAGCAGGCTCCTTGGGGAGGACCTCAAGGCACTGTAGAAGTCTGGCTATTGTGATACCACTGTTGTTTATGCAATTATTTGATAAAGTTCTCCATGATGCATTCTCAAGCTGCATAAGAAAAGGGCTCTTTGGCTAACCACCTGAGATAGGGGATGCTCCTAAAATCAGGGTAGTTGTAATTTTTTTCTTTTTTCTGAGCAGGAAATTAACTGTTTAGTTGTCATATAATCCTGATATTTAAATAATACTTCCTGATTAACAATAATCCCTTCCTTCCACAATTCTCTCTGTGTCAAGTCTTCCTTTTTGCAAAGACTAAGTGCTCCAAAGTCACTTAACTGTAGCGCACTGTCTAAGGGCACTAAAATCCCTTTATTTCCCCCACTTGTCCAGGAATCCACACTAGCACTTTTCCTTGAAAATAGCACATTTTGCTGTTTATGTCTCTCTGGTGCAGAAACTATGCTGGTTGTATGAGGAGTGGTTAATTCCACTGTTAACCTCTCTCGATCTTTCTGCCATGGCAGATGAGTAGGCTTCAAGATCAGGAGGCCAGGGAATAGGGTGGTGAAGCAGCTATCAGATCTAAAAATATATTCTGTTTTGTTCTGTTCTGTTCTGTTCACACCATGCCATTTCCATTCCATCCAGGCTGTATCATCAGCCCAATGACTTAATTCTTCCCAGTTAATCTCCCTTCAGCCCTTAGCAAAATGAGCACGTCAGACAACTGCAGTCAGCCCAGCAACTGTGTCAGGGGGGTGCAGCCTCCTCCAGAGAGGCAGCAAATGGCAGTAAGGAAGCTGTCCAGGAGAATTGCTGTGCACCTTTGGCACTGATAATCCCTGTCTCAAAAGATTACAGAGGACAAGACCCCTTTGCAGTCTCTCATGCCAGCACTGGGATGTCTGTGCACACCAGGAGCAGGACTGTGCTGCCTGAGGTACTGCCTGGGCACAGGCAGCAGACAGCAGAAGTCCTGCCCAGCTTACATGCAGCCCCTCGAGTTATCCTACCACCCCTGTAGCACCAGCAGCTAGGACAGATGTTAACTGCTGGATGTGGATATTGCTCCAAGTCCATTTCCTTGCTGCTCCTGGCAGGTGTGGAGTGTCACACTGTGTCTTAGCCTGTATTTTCCCTGCCAAGAAATAGATATTCCCTTGAGGAATTAATAAACTAGTTGCTTTCTGTATATTCAGCTGGCTACATGCTGATGAATACATAGACAGATGAGGAGAGATTTGACCAGTATTTTTTCCATCTTGGGTATTTCCAAGTGTGCTCTGATATTTATGCTGACTGCTAGGAATTGTGGACTGGTTGGACGGGCCAAGGACTCCTCACTCTCCCTCCTCTATATATTTCTTCCCATTTATGGCCCGAGATTTCTAATAAACTTTGGAAACTCTTTCTATTTCATTGGCTAGGAGATACAACCATAATCATGTGAATGACAAGGTCTTCAAAATCTGCTACCCAGAGAAATCAAGGTTGCCTTTCAACATCAGGGACTCACAAAGGGTTTTCTGACTTCCCTTTCACAGCAGCAGAAACTTGGGAAGTGACTCAGAAACTGACAGCTCCTAAAATACAATGCTCTTCTCCATCCTCAGTAATCCATACACTTTAACAACTTTATTCCTAAGAAGTCTTACCCAAACAGGATAGCTCAAATCACAATTATTGTACAAAGGAGTTGATGCTCAGTCTTCACAGTATTCCATAATTGGAACAAGCCCTTTTTGTAGAGCAAGGAACAAAATCAAGGCCCTGAGACCTTGCTGTTCTGGCACACTTAGAGTCCTTACAATCAATCCTCCACTGTCAGAACTCCATGATCTTTTTCCTTGCTTCCCATTCACCCCCACAGTCTAGGTTTTTGCAGTGAAAATATCCAGCCCGTCTCACAGACATCAGAGAATGCAGAATTTCAACCCTCAACACTGTGTCTTCAAACACCTGTCTGATCTTTTCTGACAATACCATTGTTACAGGCCTCCAATTGTGTAGTTATCAACCATGCACTTAAATGGAATGTGTTGGTTTAAATACAGCTTCTATTTGCATGTCTGTCATTGTACTTCCACAACTAACTCTGAACAAAAGTACTGTTGCTCAGCAGTTAGCAAAACTGATTTTACTAGCACAAATTCTTTTTAAAACTCATTACAAATCAGTATCATTAATATTTCTCAATTTTTTTCACAGCCTGGAAACCACCTGCAATCACAATGTTGTGCCGGGCAATACAAATCCCATGCAACAGCTTCTGCAACTTTGCTGACTAGTCCATACCTCGTCCTGAAAAACTATGCTCCTAGCTCTGATGTGATGTCTTCAAACAAGCAGAGCAGGTAGAGAAGAAGCAGAGTTTGTGGGTGTAGAAGGGAAGAAGATAGAGCATTTTCCTGTAAAAGACAAATATTTGCACGTTTTTCTTGACAATTATTTCAAAAATAATTCATCTGGTCAAAACCAAGCTGAAAAATGCAGGTGAAGAAAAACACAACTTTCTGGACTGCCCATCTGTAGATAAGCAGCAGAACTTGTCCTGGTTTCAGCGATGCAAACTCACCCAGTTACTGACTGTGGGATACAAACAGACCACTTGCTTTCCCAAATGGTATTTTGCCTTCTAAATTTCTCCCACTTAAAAATTTCTCCAGCTTAATATGAGAGCCATCACACTGCTCCCACAATGTGCAAATAATGGGCAAATAAGCTGTTCTTCAGGCAGGTTACCAGAAATGAGGGAATGAAGAGATCTGCCTAGGGCACAATGACAGTACAGGGATGGCCTGAGAAGCACGGGACAATTAAGCACAGGCCAGAGACCACAGTTTAAAATATATTTAACTCATCTTCTCATCATCTTAATTTTGAACTTTCCAGAAGCCAGTGGGGCTTACCAGGGATGCCCCAGAAACACCCCAGCAGGATCCCCCACTATACCAGGACCTCCCACATGCTGCAGCCCCATGCCACCATGTTCAGCCCAGACACTTCACCCTGAGCAACTAAAATCCACCACACTTGGTCATCTCAGGAGCAACACCAGCCACTTCACTGAAAAAAACTAGCTCCTCAAGCCAGGCTGGGTTCATACAGGTGAGGTAGTGGCACACACCACACAAACACACTGGTGGCCAGAAGGAGCTTAAGTTCAGGCAGGATTTGAGATCAGTGTCTGCAACTGGAGAGCTGCTGACAGGCTTATTAGTAAATAAACTCTGTAAGGAGCAAAAACTCTTACCATTCTTCAAAAATATGAGTCATAAAAAACAATGGTCATGCTAGGACAATAAGGACAGGAATGTATCTCTTGTGTTTGAAGCCTGTATTGCTCACTCTCTTCAGATCCAAGAGTCTAGCTTGGCTTTTCAGTTCTTAATTCCCTAACACAGATAATGCTCATAGAATATTTGAGATCTCCTATCAGAGTTTAGTGATGTTATCTCACCAGTGTCCAACAGTTGTGACAACTTGTATATGTTCATCTGTAGGAAATAAAAGCATACAGGCATTTAGCAGTGAGAGACTCTTGGACTTGCAAGTATCTCAATAATCCTCAGTACTGAAAACTCAGAGCTGGAATTCCAACTAAGGTTTTAAAACACTGAACAACTTTATTATTCTTATGTTTGTTTCATTAGCAGGAAAATGCAAGTTCTTTCATGTAGAGTCACTGATAACAGAAGCTGGCTAGCGCCAAATGCCCTGCTGAATTCACAGTGGGACTTGTGGAACTGGATTGTATAGCAACAAATGCCAACTGCTTAATGTCTCACTGAATTATAGATTTTTGGAAGACTGTTTAATAAGAGGGAAAACAGTTAAGGTGGTTTGCACTTAATTTTGCACATGTATAAAAAGCATGGGACTAACACTGACATCATAATTCAGGAGGATTGCATTACTGTTTCACACTCCTTGTAAATCTGAGCCCTTAATAATTAATGCATTGCTCCCATTTATATTATGCATTAAGATATAATTAATATTAAAAAAAAAGGCAGGTCACTTTTTAAAAGACCTAACACCTTTTTTTCTTTTCATAAGCAAATGACTCTTTTTTCTCCACGTCTCAAGATTTTTCCTCCAAAGGCGTTAATGCATTTCAAAAGAGGAATGACAGCAGTAGGTTCCTTTGCTTTGTACTTAATTTTTTTTGTATGATTCTGTGTTTACCATTTAAATTCAAGTAATTTGAATTAGGCTACAGCATGCAGCTTTAAGCAATTGTGCATTGGTGAAACATGAAGAGGCCCTAGTTTGTTCAGGATTCCATCCATCACTGGGGTGGGAGTCACCTTCTGCCACAGTAGGTATGCTCAGCACGGTGCACAATTAATGCCATGGTGTTCTTCTGGATTTATGCAGCATTGCCTTCTGATGGGTTCTGCTCTCAGCAGCTGAAAAGTTACACCAATTTTATACAAACTCCTGCCGTTTCTACTAGCTCACGATTAAAGTGAACTGTCTGCAAGATTAAGCTCTACAGAAAAGAGCAAGTAAAATAAATGAGAAGACATCCAGCATCCTGCTAATTATTGTGCTTGTACATGCACACAGTCTGTGTGTGGGTACATATGTGCGTGTATCTGCCTTCTTATTAGCAGCAAGGCCACTACAGGAACTACTTAATAGTAAAGTCATCCAGGATTTCCTTGCTTCATCTGCTAACATTTTTACTAGACTTTAACCAGTTGGACTGAATTAATCTAGGCAGATTTTCGTGCAGGCTGAATTCTTAGGGAAATATCCCATTTCAGACTTTTGGGGTTTTTTTTCTCTTTCTAAGAACAAGTTTAAGGAAAAAAATATATATCCTAGCCTCATCTTGAAAGGTTAACAGCACATTTGCTACTCCTTTGCAAATCAACTCAAATCTGACTATGCTACATGCCTTCCTGAGATCACAGTCCAAGCACAGGAAAGGAGTTAAATTCCTGAAAGAATCTGTGCATTCAGGCCCCACTGGGGTGCCTAGGCATCACCCAGCAGCTGCTGTCCAAGGCTGCTGCTGCTCGCCTGGAGACAGTGACCAAGGCTGGCAGCAGAGCCCCCGCCTGGCTCACTCTCAGGGATGAAAATGCCTCTTCAGCTAGAGCCAAGGTGGGCTGCCCACAGATCACTCGTTGTGGAGGGGCTGACAGATGAGCTTGTGTCTGTCTATGGTGTGTTTGTCTCAAAGAGTTTGGGAGGCACTTGGGGCTCCGGTGCTTTGGGGCTCAGTGCTTTCCCTGTCACCAAGTGGCTGTGCTGGCTGCTGCCAAGGCTTTGCTAGCACTGAACCACATAAAGGCTGTGGCTAGCTCTATCAGCTTTCCACAAGGGTAATCAGCAGAGGTCTTTGGTGGCTGAAATTAGTGGCAGCTCTGGACCACAGTCTTCCTTCTTTTTTTTCCACCTGAAAAATTAAGATAATAATGTCCTTTGATCTTAGAGAGGGAAAACAGAATTCAATACTATTTGTCAGTCACCTGAAAACAATAGCAGCGCCTACCACCAAAAAGCTGCTGATGGAATTAATAATTATATATCCAGATCACAGCTTGAATAGAGTGCAATACCCGAGACACGGGGCCACGTGCTGAACTATGAAGATAAAACAGAATATTGAAAAGCGGCCCAGCAAGTGATCCTAATCCATCCCAGCCACCTGTGGGTAAAAAACGTGGCTGTGTGATGGAGCACTCGTCGTAATGCAAACAGAACTCAATTAAACATGCACAGGCAAACTTGATTCTGGTGTTTCCTAAATTCTAAATGCTTGCTTTTTTAAACACTCATATCCTTTCAATGTGTATTTTTGAACATGATATATGTACATGTCTTGTGTATAAATACAGTTATGAATGCACACTTCATTCTCTCATTTGGCTTTCACCTCACTGCAAAAAAATATTGCCTACACCTTAAGGAAGGGCAGGAGGGTGGGAGGGAAGGAGGGTGGGAAGGAAGGAAGGAAGGAGAGAAGGAAGGAAGGAGGGAAGGAGGGAAGGAAGGAGGGAAGGAGGGAAGGAGGGAAGGAGGGAAGGAAGGAAGGAAGGAAGGAAGGAAGGAAGTGCGGAAGTGCGGAAGTGCGGAAGTGCGGAAGTGAGGAAGGAAGGAAGGAAGGAAGGAAGGAAGGAAGGAAGGAAGGAAGGAAGGAAGGAAGGAAGGAAAGGAAGGAAGCTCTACTAGACCTATTACATTGAACAGTGCAACTAGTCATCTCCAGTGCTTTAAACAAAGTAAGGGATTTAAAAGAGTGCTTATTTGCATCCTCAGCCTACTTCCAAAGCCAGACATATTACGTGCCTGGACATACTTACCACCCTGATTATCATAACAATCTCAAAATCCTGATCACACTCTGAATTGGTGTCATGAATATCCTTAGATGCACAGTTGCTGATGCCAGGAATATCAAAGTTCAGGACATCTTTAATTTCCAGAGGCTGAAGACACCAGGGCAATTACTTTCAGCTGTAGAGATAGTTTATCCTGTGCAATTTGAAACCATCTCAAAAGATTAATGTATGTAGCACTTCTAAAATATCCCCAAATTGGGGTGCTTGGTCTAGCTACTTGGAAATTCAGTCTTGGGAGACATTAAACTCCTGGTTTTACTGCAGAGCAGCAGAGGGAGATCAGCCATCTGCATCAGAAATGGCCACCTCTTGTAGCAACAGCAACTTCAAGACAGCAGCAACACAAAGGGGAACAATTTGGGAGAGTCCAAGTGCAGGGTTCCCCATATATGTAGCTCCACTGATTGAAAATCAGCAAGATATTCCATATTCATAGTCACTGCCACAGTGGCCATGCTGGGTTTCAGAAGTTGCAGAGGAGAGATTTCTTCTTGACTTGGCCCCACTTTTGTCAACTCTGCAGAATCCTGTCCAACATGCTGCAAAGTATCTTATTAGTGACCACCTGAAGCACTGCTTGGACATCCTGAGGTGGCTGCTCACAGGGTGTTTGTGGAAAAGGACACCTACAGACATACACCAACCTGAAATACCACACTTATGGCAACTGAAGAAAATACCATCTCAGCATAATGTTTTTCTTGCAAGAATTCTCTAATCAGTAATGAAATAGCATTAATGAAAATGTTCTATAATAAAAATTCAAAGTCATTATTCTAAACACTGTAATGATTTAGGATTACTAAGCAATTTGCACAAATTAATTGGAGGCAATAAGTTAAATGCAGTTTTCTACTATTGAATCAAGCGAAGCCTTTGGGTCAGGAAGAATTCACAAATACCTGTAGCAAACACATCCCTGCCTTGCACTCCTGATGCTCCCTCCAGCACTGAAATATCCAGCATTTGAAGCTCAAGTGACACATCAGTTCTGGACTAGTGCACTTGTACTAGTGGAAATTATTCCCTAGGTAGTTTGTCCAAAGTTTTCTAGTGAAACCTATAATCCAAAATGTTTGTGTAAAATCCTAAAGCCACCTTCATTATTGGGAAGGAAAAAAAAAAGTAAGTAGCTTTTCTTTTGGACAGGAAGTAAACCCTACCTGGTAAACACTAGTGAGGATTTATTATCTAAATGAGTTCTTCCCGTGGTGAACTTCTCAATGACTTGCCTGCCAATACTAATGAAATCAACTCACCTTTCTTGTTTTGAGCAGTGCCTTTAAATTCCTAATTGGGTCCTTACGGCCATGTACTTTGCCAGTCAGAGCTCACACCTCTAATGAGTTTAGGCTTTCTCAAACTTTGAAAAAGAGTTCAGTAGCTACTTCAAAAATTGGTGAGGGCAATAAGATTTTTTTAAAAATCTAAAATCTCCTCACTTTATCTGCCTGAAAAAAATCTTGGTATACCTGACATAAATGCCACAGATATTTCAAAGGTGAAATATTACCAGAAAGCTCATATCCCATGCTAAAATAATGAAAATATTTTTACACCTGAGTAATGAAATTGGGCAGTGACAACACCTACAAATCAAGATTATTTTCTCAAGCAGACAACTTCTGATTAAGGTAGAGATTACACTAGTTTCTGGCTTCACTTGTTATATCTACACATAAATGTAATATGAGGGCAAGTTTTAACAGTTATTTGGGTCTTTAATTGACATTCCCTTCAGCAAAGGATTAATACATCGGAAGAAAATGAAAAAAACTCTAATGGTGATATAGGTTGCTTCAAATATGATAATTCCAAGTTGCCAAATTCCTTATTCCCTATGTTGCTGTTACAAAAGTATGTATAATGTGAATTAGAAAAAGAAAAGGAGGCTTGTATTCACATCTGGACTTCTAACTGCTACCGTTTAAAAGGGCTCTGAGGTACCTGTAGGAACAACTCATTCATTTGAGATCAGTGTATTTAGCAGTTTATTCATCTTAGGGAGATGTTATTTGTTATTTTGCAGGCTGGGCTACACTGGAACTTTGTGGATTGCCGTTCTCAGTGGAACTTGATTTCCTGCTGTCTCTCTTCATCACCTTTCTACTTTTGTAGATACCCCTGCCATTCTCCTGCTTGTATCTCTGAACAGTGTGCATGCTTTTCATTTTAAAAATTTTTCCTACTGTGAGCTCACTTAACGGGGTTGGACATTTGTGATTTTTCTCTTCAGTGGGTCTTTCTGCTTTTGATGAAAGAGTTCAGGTGTGTCCTGGTCATTGCTGCTTCCCTCCAAAATGAACTGCTTTTACGCTTTCTGTCCCTGCTGCCTCCTTGTCTCACCAGTTTTGAAAAAGCCACTGTTTCTGGTAGGCTGTACATGCAGATACTTTTTAATTCTCACTCTCCACCCAGGAGACCCCCCCACATACACCATTCATGGCAAACACCTATTGGGCCCGTTAGCCAACAGCACTGAGACATCAAATTGGAGGTCCTGCGCAGAGAAGCATTTTCAGGCTTAGGACTTTCATGGAGACACTGATGTCACTAGTTTTTGGGTTCCTCATCATAGCACCTAGGTGCACCCTCTGCAAGGGAACTTGCTTCTGACAGCCCCTATGGTGGCACTTCTGGCCAGGTGTTGCATTGTATCCCCTCTGCATAAATCTACTTTGATGCCCTAAAGAAATATCACTGCTGGTCTTAAGAAGGAATATCACATCTCAAATGACAGCTTGTAGCCATTCTTCATTGTGCTATATCAGGCAGTTAAAACTGGCAAAATTGTTATTGTTTTCTCTGTCTATTGGACCTACCACTCCGTGCCAGTCTTGTGGTAACTACAGCCTGATAAAGCACTGTAGTTATCTGTGACTAGTTTTTATTCTGCTCTTTTGGTCTTTCCTTCATTCACTGTAAAGTCTAGTATGTTCCTTAGTCAATACTCAGTTGTTCTTCCTCAGCCTAACAAGCTTGCACAGGATAAAATACTTGATGCACTGCATCTCTCAAAAGAAATATTGGAGCCTTGGAACAGAGATGTTATCCTTTCACCCCATCTTTTACTTATTTCATGGCAATGCTATTTCCAGGGGGATATTGCAGTGTTCTTTAAAATGCATAAATGCGGGTTTCATTTCAGATCTTTCAAAGTCAGGTACATGCTCCTGGAAAAGCAAAGGTCTCACAGTGGACGCAGTGCACAGGGATGACTGTGATTAGGCAAGCTTCATTCCTCAGTATTGAGAGCTCTGGACTGTAATGCCCAAGTTCTAAATAGGAAATTAAAACTACAGTAGCAGTATGCCAAGTGGAAGTCTTTAATTCTCTCAGATATCCTCCTACTGTACCTGTGAATTTATTTTCTTTACAAAGAAAAAAAAATCCTTTCTAACCATTTGAAAGGTGAAGTAAAATTAGAATGTGGAAAATGAAGGATAAAAGAAGAAATCTCAAATAATTGTTCCTTCCTTTTCATCCTCACGGAGTGATGTGTTCTTTCAGGATGAAGGTGAGGGATTATTACAGCCCTTGTTCGCACGAACATACGTGCAATAGCATGGGTAGAGCTCTCTTTCACAGCCCTAGAGACACATGAGTTCAGGGCCTTCTACACATGCTTAGACAACACCTCTCCTAAATAATGTTCTTTATAGGAAGAGAGTTGACAGCTACATTATCAAACACCTCACAGTACAGTGCAAAGAAATAAACTTGGAACTGTGAGTTCTATGTTACTTGTCACCTCCAGGCCATATATTCAGACAGTTCTTTAGCTTATCCATTGGTTTCTGAAGGGTCAAAATTAAAGTTGGATGTTTCCATCTCCTTAACAGCAAATTTTAATGTGATTTAAGGGCATCTAGCCCTGCTCTCTGCAGGCCTAGGGTGCAAAATTACAATATTTTGTCTTTTGTACACCAATTACATTAAAAGTAATATTGGTGTAGTTGCACTATTTTTAAAACCCTCTACCAGAAGGGCTTCAGACCACAGATTCCATTATCAGGCTTTTACATTACCCAGGAGGAAGTAACTACAAATGTAAAGGTATGGGTTGTACTGGGGACAGAAGAGGAAAAGACTCTATTCTTCATTGTATTCTCAGCTGCTGACTTTAAACAGCACACATGGTAAGGGATCACTCCCTGGGGCTCCATGGTGTGTGGGAGCAAGAAAGATGTCTGAGGATACACTCTTCAGAGAAATAGCAAAGAGGCCTTTGGGACCACAAATATAATGAGCTGAACTCACCTGTGTGACACTGGTACAACCTCCTTGGGTCTCAACTGCTGGCACAAGGTCACAGGAAGTGAAGAGTTGCACTTTGCATGTTAACACTGAAATTTGCTGAAAGGAACCTGTGAGAAGTGATGATAGAGCTTATTTCAAAAAGAGAGGGATTTTTGAAATCTCGGCTAGATTTCAAATCATTGTTATGACAAATGAGAGTTATACCAAGATTCAATAGCTATAGAAAGATAAGAAAAACTGAAGATGTGATAAGAGACTTGTACAGTAGGAAGCTGACTGCTAGCATGGTACCACATGAGGAAGCTAAGAATACTTTAGTGCACAATTAAAATTACAAAGGATAAGGGAAAAGTAGCTTAGCGTTCTTCAAGTCAAAGCTAAAGATGGTGTGCATGATCAGAAATTATACCATTCCTTCTTGGAAACAAGATTTAGTGGAGACATTTTAATAAGTCTGCTCTGGAACATTCTGCTAAAAGAAGCACAGAAAAATCAGGTTGTCCTGTTTTTTCTCAGAGGTGCTCTTGTCTTTTTACAGAAAAGCTTTCCTTGTCCTTCCACAAATTGTTACTGTCTGTCATTGGCCACTACCATTTAAAAAGCAGCATGTTTCTCTTAAGTGCTTTTTGTTCACAGAGCACCTTGAACCTAAAAGAAATGGAGACCTTTATAAAGGTAATGGAAGTTTAAGGAGCTCAACACCTGTGAAGAGAAGGCTCTGGTTTTCTAGTTTCTCTCCACTCCCTTTTAAGCTACCTTTAATAAAATAATGTTGAATTGCTCAAAGTAATGTACACACACAGGGGCCTGGCTGAGCAATGCTTCTTGTCTTTTGTTTCTTATGTTTGTGACACAGTCCTTTACTTTTGTTTCAGAAAGCTGAGAGGCAAGAGAAAGACTTACTGTAACAACACAGTAAAGACAGGAATGTGAAAAGCTGTACAAAAGATTTAAAATAGGCAGTCACCTGATGACTGTTCCATTCCTGGATTTATGCTGAAATATGAGGGAAAGTGCCAATGCAGTTCTTGAATGCATAAAATCTATGAGGCTGTCTGTCAGGTGGGAATCAGTCAGGAAGCCTGGAGCAAGGATACCCATAATTATGCCGTCAAAAAGCTTGCAATAAGCAGCAGAATATTTTATTTGCCGTCAATCCTACAAAAAGTCTTTTATAACATCTGTGTCAGCAGATTCCAGGTCCCAAGAGGTGCCACATTTTGAAAGCAGCAGAGAACACAGTAAAGGTTTGAGTTGTGTTTGCCAAGTACATACTGTGGAAAATGTCACCCTAATGAAGTTGTAGGCGGCAAAGGACATTTCAGTTTCGCCTGTGTTTGAGGCATTGTTTCTCAAGGTGAGTTGGACTTTCATGTTGATGATGCTCATTTAATTTTCATTGTTAGTAATTCCTGTTATCTAATACCGGTACTTCAATAACAGCTGAAGTCTTCGAACAGCCCCCTCTCACCCTTGTGTTCTTCAGTGTACAAATGCCTAATTAAAAGTCACCTCCATTTATGTGTTAAGCTGACAAATCCTGGGAGAGGAAATGCTGGTGGGCGTTGCACCATACAGTCATTTCTGCCAACAGAAACCCACACCAAAGCTTCCACACAAGGATGATGTCGGTGTTCACAGGCTAAGGCTCCTCCCATGAACTGCAACACTATGGCATGCCGACATCACCTCTGGGTACAAGGTGGCACATATCTGATGAGTGTACATCCTTGTCACATCCTTCTGCACATCCAGTTCAGGAATTAGGCAGTATTTCATAATTAGCCATGCCTGCTGAGAGGCTTTACCAGAGCAGAGTGCTCTAAGATAGCCAGAAAGTTCAGTTATCAATGCTATTTACTGGAACATTGCTTTTGGCACACAAGACAGACATTGCTCCTTCTCTATCTGATATTACAAAGTGCATCCATAATAGTAAATAGGGATCATTCTCCAGCCTTGAGATCCACTGGCACCGCAGCATTCTCATTTTTATGGCTACATTTCTTTGCTAAATGGGGGGTCACATCTGACCTGCAGTCAGGCAGGTCCTTAGCCTGTGCTAGACCTCAGGCTGTGTCCCTCGGAGGGATGATAACTGACACAGGTCAAAACTACATCAAGGACCTTGTAATGTAAATTCCAGTACAGATAATCCCAGGCTAATACGCAGACCCATACCTTGGCTTGGTTCACTGCCATAGACAAAGCCATGTAACATCAGTAGCTTAAAAATCCGAACTTTTCATTTTGGTGACTGTAAATATCAGTATACCACCTTACCTCAAAGAAGTTGGAAAACACAGCTCACTGTTTGCATTCTGAGTACTCGTATCTCTTAATTTATTTCTCCTGCCTGGATAAACCACTCTGAGGTCAATAGTATCAAATTCAGCTAAATTGTGTCATAAAACTTCTCTTATGACAATTTGTAGTTACGATGTAATTATCTTAATATTGTCTCTGATGAGTCTCTTTCATAGACAGAGGTTTTGATTGACTGTATCTGTGCCTAAAAAAAAAAAAACATAGCCATGCTTTGCTGAAGCTTTTTCACTGACTGTTTCATATGGTGCCTGCTCTACTGGAGCTCTGTAAATGGTATGTGAAGCAAAAGATTCTGCTTGTCAGCCTGCTTCACAGATCCACTGAAAATAAACACATCAGACATTGAGCTGAGCTAATGGCACACTTGCTTCTGGTTGCTCATTTTTGTTTTGGGTTAATGTTGTGCTCCTGCATGTACCATCTGGAGAGGGGAAACAGATTTAATCAAAAATAAAAATAGATGGTTTAGGCTTAAGTTTTTCTTTTGTATTATGAAGTGCAGGAAGAGAAAATGAAAGGGTGTCAATTGCTGCGACATTGAATAGAACAAGAGCAGTGAATGCCAGCAGGTCTGCTTCTTACCCATGAATCCAGCGCTTCATCTGTTTGGGGGAAAAGCTCTGCACATCTTTCCACTGAACCTCAGTAGTGCTTCTCAGTATAAACAATAGCTCATATTGTTGAGAAGGCTTATCGAGAAAGTTATGTCAGTAATGATGGGGATTTTCAACTGGCATTCTCCGGGATTTGTGAAGCATTTGCTGCCGGTAAGTGTGCTGATAAGCTGCTCACTGATTAGAATATTCTATCTGCAGTACAATCGGGCTTCTGTTTCCCTGACATGTCTCCTCTGTGTCTTAAAAACACCAGAAGCACATCAACAGCTTATCACAAGAAGCTATATGAATTCAGAACATGATTCTTTTGCAAGATCGTTCAGGTTAGGTGTCAGCACAGACTGAAAAAACAAGGCACTAGCAAAAGGTGAACATAGCAAGCATATCTCATAATCTTTCAGTTGTTATAGCCCTCATTCTCTCATTCCTGCACTTTTTTTGAATATCTGTAGCCTCCACTATCCTGGTGTCTGCTTTTAACTGCAGGGCAAATGTGCCTTTGTGTCAGTAGTACACTCTACCTGCTAATGGCACTGCACAGGCAGTAATGAGCAAGCCCATCACAGCAGCTGCAAATCCAAATATCAGCAAAAGTCTGAATACTCTGCTCCGTATTGAGATGCTTAAATCAGGATCACCTGATAGCTTATCTGAATAATCACACAGGGGACCTGTGTGTTTAACAAGTCTAATGCAAATCCAACAGCAGTCATGCAGGAGACTTTCCCATCCCCATCATGGCATCTAATGACAGAAGAGCCATAAAGGGCTGCAGTGATGATTCCCACATGGAAAGCTGACACGCCTAAAACAATCAGCACTGTCTGGGCTCACTCAAACATTGTGGTAGACTGTGGGCTCTTGAAAACTTCTTCTTCTCTTAGAAGATGTGAAGAAGGCCAAGGAGAAATAGATGTGCACACTGACACACATTTGGCACTTGTCAATGTATTTGCTTAGGGCTGCCAATATAAAATGTCATCAGTGTTGAAGCCCTCAACTCAGGAGCTAATAGGTGCTCACTCATTATTTTGTTTTTCCTAAAAGCTCTTAAAATTGGTAGAATTTTGATTCAGAATTGAAACTGTTATAATATCTTTGTAGTGTCTAGCGACTGAGCTTTTCTGTGTTGTTTTAACAGCAAATGTCTTCTCTGCATTTGCCATGTGTGTGCGCAGAAAAACAGACTGACTCAGCCAGATATCTATGGTTTCAGTTTTATCTGCTGCACTTTATCTGCTATATTTATATTTTATATAATTTCCGGGTTTTTTTATATATATTCAAATTCTCTGAAGCCTGTATGGTGGAAATCCACCTCACCCTCTACTGCTGAGAGTACTGAACTCCTAACTCAGATACATGGAATAGCCATGGGTTATGTTGTGATTCAAATAATCTCAGATCAGTCCCCTCTTTGTCTTTTCCTTCAAGCAGAGAGACCCTGGGCCAGTCCTGGGAGCAGTGAAGAGGATTTCTCATGCCAGACCAGGAGGAATAGCCTCTACATTGAAACAACCTGGAGTGAATTCCCTTCTCTTCCCAGCTCCTGTGCAGTGCTCGGATGAGCGAGCTGCCCTGCCTGCTACCTCCAGCCAGGATGTAAGGAACACACAGAGGAACAGGTATCTTGATATGAGGGGCCCACAACCAGAGGAAGACAAAGCCTATTTTTCTCTGAGTATAAACTAAATTTTCTTTTGTATTTTTGTTATGGAAACTTCCCTGACGCCGGCAGTCACATCCACACCACTTGAGCTAGACCTGAGATCCCTACACAGCTCCAGTGACCTCCAGTGACCTGACAGGTGCCCTGCTTGACTCCCTGTACTCACCACAATCACAGTCAGACCAGGATTCCTTGTTCGACCTCAGGTTTCCCAGAACAGTGTCTCAGACATCCCAGTCCTTAAAATAATTTAGTCATGGTGCAAAAACAGCATAAGCTCAAGCTGGTGCCTCTGAAGAAAGACCCTGAATATGGGAATCCCTGGGCTTTTATACCCTTACAGTCAGTGTGAGTGAGTTTGGGGTCTTCCAGATGAGTCCTCAGCTTCTGCCATGTCTCTGTTTGGTCCCCCAGTTGGGCCATAAGTTCCTTGTGCCCTTTGTTGTGCAAAGGGTTGGCAGCAGTTTATGGCCCTTTGCCTGGGCCTCCAGCCACCCAGAGCTTAATCTGCAGCTCGAACTGCAGCTATACCTCAAACTACCTGTACTAAATGTATTCTTCAACATTTTTTTTCTCTCAGACTGCTCAGGCAAAAATTTCCATGAATTTCAATATGAATTTCTGCTGTATAAAATATTCAGGGTCTGACTGATCACTGTATGTGTCCATTAGAGCACTTGAGCAGGGAAAACATTCAACATGGCATCACAAACCCACTTCTAAAATACTGGTTCTGCTTCTGAAAAACTTTTAATTAGGCTCTGTTGTAGCGCCATGGAGATAAAAATCTTCCAATAAGTTTTTTTTTCCTCTGTGAAAAGTTTGTTTCATTTATCTAAGCAGACTTGAGAGCCCCATGTATTTATTAGCACCTGTACCTGCAGCAGAGCTACAACTGCACCGATATACCCTGAAGCAATTTAGCCCAGCCAGAGTAAGGTGGAGGAGGATATGTCATCTCTGATTGATACATACAATTTTTTTGTGGGAATAAAACTAGGACAACTTGACTGCACAAGGAACTTTACATACTCAGATTTGCTCCCTCTGATAAACATTTTCACCTACTCAGTAGCTATAAGAATAGTTTGGGCTGTTCTCTGTGTGCTTTTCTCATCTCACCCGAGGTCTGGAAATATCTGTGGAAAGTCTGAGGGGTATTGACCTAGGTATTAATGGAATTCCTAACCATCAAACCCTTTCTTCTTCCCTTTGTTTTTAGTTGTAAGATCAAGGTCACCTTTCCATTTATAAATTACCCCTACATTTGAACAAAAAAATACTTTTATTTTCTAGAAAGCAGAGGGCTAAGTCTACACTAGTGCTGACATTCTGCTTCCAAAATGCAGGTAATTGTAAGCCCTGTTCCTTTTACTCCAAAGCACCTGTGGGCTGTGTATATTTTACAGGTCAAATATCAACTACTTCTGGTCCAGTACCTGACTGACTCATCCAGACCAGCCTCCCAACCTCAGTGAGTGGCTCAACCCTGACTCAAGAGAGGAGTACAGCCAGGACCCCCAGACTAGAGGCTGTGCTCTTCTGCAGGGCTTCCTGCAGTGGAGGTACCCCAGGGATCTTCTACCAGGGATTCAACTGAGTTCTTGCTATCATTCACCTGTACCAGAAGGGATTAATCCCTTGTATTCCTGACAGGCTCAAGGATGCCCTAACCCTGGCAGTTTGGACTGTCTCCCAAGCTGTCTCCTAACTGCTCTGGGCAAGTTCTGTTCTGTACAGAACAATCAAATACTTGTTGGAAATGGGAGAGGGAAAGGTAGAACTTGATGATCTCTTCATATGATTCAACTCTCCTTTGAAAGAAGAAAATATTCGGTCTGAGATCCCAGTTACTTATGAAGTATTTAGTAGTCAGTACCCAAGAAGTGCTTGGGAGAAAGGTACCCAGAGCATCCTGCTATTCAGAAGCTTGAATGTGCTTTTCACATTAGCCTATCTCCAGAAAGGAAGAGCCCTCTTGAATGCAAGGAGCCTTTCTGAAGGCTTCCAAGGGACAAACATTCTTTAGACATGTGCACTGTTTGGCACTGTTAGCTGTTGCCTATCTTCATCTTCACACAGTAGGGAAGAGAGACACACAGGCTTCTTGGACTCCACCTCAAGGCAGGCACATCTTTCCATGTGCTGGATAGGGAGTCTAGCACAGATGTTAGGAAAGCAGCAAGGTGACTATGAACAAGGCTGTGATCCTCAAGCATACATTTTGGCACCAGTAATACTTTTTATAGTGTTTATGTCCATTTTATGAATGCTGGATAACATTTTTGTGTTCTGTTTTTCCTGTCTATATGAGGTGATAATTTCTAGACCCACATGACAATCAGGATATATTGTCAGATTAATTTTCACGCAAATTATGTTCAACAAGGCAGTCACCTGAGCTCTGCAACATCACCACGCACACAGCAATAATTTTTAAAAGAATAAAGGGCTTTTAGCCTGAATCTCATCGAATCAAAATTACTTGTCTACCAAAATGGATACTATGTTTCAGAAAACATAATTGCACGTGAAAAGCTGGTTACAAAAAATTAGAGCCAGGTTTTTCACAATGACTACATGAATTCAGCTCTTGTTTTGTGAATTGTTGGCAAACTGCACAAATTTTTTTTCACCTCAATGCACTTCACTGCTAGAATCTATTTGTCATATAATTCAAGTATATATTCTTGATTTATTGTTTGTTCAGAGAAATTTATGGCAGCATTCAACATTCTTTGTTGAGCTGTATTGGCTAATATTGATTGATAGTGCGCATCAGATGATAGTTTTCTGTTCCCTGATTAGATGACATTTTTATAGAAAGTTTTCCAATGTCAGTTCTAATGCTTTTTAATCCCAAAATTACTTTCTATGAGAATTCTCTTGCAATCATTCAAAATGTCACTTATTTTTCACCTATCACTCTGGCCAGCTAACATGTATCATAGAATATTCAAACAAGGAAGAATTTTAGAAAGTGAGCAAGTATATCTGAAACAAATTCTAATGGAATATGATGAATTTTTCACTTCCAGAAAGAAGCCCAAACTTATTCACATCATTGTACACACACGTAAATTGTAATGTTTTTGAGCACGGGATTTAATAAGTCTCAAAAAAATCCCCAAAGGGGGATCAACGTCCTCTCCAAGAAAAGTGTATTTTTAAGAGAACTATTCCTGAGCATACAAAGGCTAAAAAAAATATCAGCGCCCCGTAGTTTTCACCCCAGAGTAGGGTGTGAGGATTACCTGCATTTAACCCCCCTATCCCCCGCTACGTTGGGAAGGTGAGGGAGTCCTGCCTCTGGTCTGGGTGCACGGCGAACACGCGTGTCTGTGGCGCTTTAGCACAGCTGAAATGTCAGAGCCGGAGCGGAGTCACACAGCGCGCCAGGGCACCTGCGGCTCTGCTGCCGGGCCGGCAGCGCAGGACGGGCCCTGGCGGTGCCGCGCCGTACCGTGCCGGNAGCGCCCCCTGGTGCCCGAGCGGCCCCGCGGCGCCGCCGCCCTCACGGGCCGGCGGAGCTCGGGCCAGGTCCGGGCCGTGAGGCTGAGCCCGCGCCGTCCGTGCCGGGTCGTGGGAGTGGATGGGTGCTGAGCACTTGGCCTGCCGGACTGGGCCAGACTGGCAGAAGGGAGCTTCTGGAGTCACCGTCACCTGGAAAACCGTCGCTCAGGGACAAATGGCATAGGAAATGTTGTTTTTCATGGAAACACAACATCATTTCTCCCCAGAGCTGGAGGAGAGCCTGCCTGAGTTCACATGCTTTGTCAGATAATGATGCTACATCCGGAGCGGGGCTTCAAAAAACCAGAGGGCGGGAGGCAAGCACCCTGTGAAAGGGCAGTCATTTGTTGACCAGTCAGCCACATGAGAAGAGTGAGACCAAAGACTAATGGAGATTAGTCTGTAATCAGATGTTTCACATATTATTTGCATAGCTGAACTGTGAGGACTCTGATTTGCCACTGCTGTTGGGTTGGTTTTGTTGGGTTTTTTCCTAAATTTAAGTTCCTTTCCTCCAGTTAAAATTTCTTTTGTTTCAAACACAGGCTCGTTCACTAAGAGGAAAGTGTAGTTTCTGAAGGGACACCAAAGATACTTGGTTTTCCCTCAGCGTCAGAATTTTTGCGCCAAGCTGAAAGCAACTGCTAACTTTTTGAGGCCAGCCCAACATTACTGCTGCATGGGTTATCCTTGTCATTCAGCCAGAGCCATCCTCCTAGAGGATGGACTTCTGCACCCTCTGAAAGGCCTGATGAGCTGTAGAAAAATTGCCAATATCCAAGGACATCCATGTGCTGTGCAAGAAGCCATACGCTGTGGTTGTCTCTATGCATATGCTATGGTTGTCTCTATGCAACCGTTCACCATCCCTTTATGGCCCTTTGTGCTTTAAGAAATCTGTTATCGTGGGCTTCTTCTCTCAGTTACCTGAGCTTTCTGCCAAAGTTGTCCCTGTTCTTGACTCTAGGCCATGGCTTCTTGCCCATCTAGCAAACTTCTTAAGCAGCTCCTGATTTTTTGACGTCTTTATCCACCCTCTGGTCAAATTCTCTTTAATACCCATAAAGGATGAGAAGTTCAGTTCCATGAAGCTCCAAATATAAATATTATTAGTTAGAATTGTCTTGTGTTCATAATGAATGTAACTAGATCACATAAGCCTTAGGTGATCAACAACTTGTAGCCCTAGTATTAATGCTAGAGTGATTCTCCAGAAGGAGATTGCTGTGGCATGCAATCTCCTTTTGTGGAAAGAAAAAAAATTCAATCTCTAATATTTCTAATGTTTTACTACCAATTGCATGAGATCCTCCAAACTTAAGTTCTCTATAATAATGCAATTTTTATCCTTCAGTGCAGACAGATGCTTTAGGAGTAATTCATCCTACTTTCTAGTTTGATTTAGTGTTTTGTAACAGATCTCATCACTTCATTACTCCTCACTCCCCCAATATCCTGTCTGGAGTTTATCATTTGCCTGTTTTCACACTCCTGCAGCTACTGATCATGCTAAAGGGGGTAGTGCAAGGTGCCACCCCTCCCCCTCAGTCCTTCTTACTAGAAAGACACACTGATTTCAAATATTCCGTCTGCATGAATCACCCTGTTAATGCTCTGCAATGACAGCTACATCAGACTTCCTCTCATCAGTGAGAATTTCCAAGTCCTTTAGCACAATAACTATCCAGCTATTATTTACACATGAGCTATTCACTTGCTCTTCTTCCCAGCCAGCTCCAGCACTGCTCAATACAAATGTGACTTCCTAAGGCAGAACTACATTTTGCTTCCTTGTATCCTTTATCTTTCACTCCCTCCTAGTTGCTCTCCTATTTAGACTATCCCTTTCCCCTCTCTTCTTATGTTTTGTTGTCTGGAGGGGAAACCACTGCAGCCCTGAGGCATGGTAGCTGCTGTGGGAGAGCAGCTCCACAGCTGGGAGGGAAGAGTTGCACGCGTTCCCACTTGAAAGTTTTGGGAGGTTTACTGACAGAAAAGCTGTTTGTCAGTGCTGGGCAATGCCTATAGATGTGCTTTCCTGCTGAGGCTATGTTGTGCATGGCACACTTGGCTATGCTGGGCTACTCCACTGAGAGTAAAGCCTTAGGGTGCAGTGTGGCTCTCTGTATCCTCAAGAGAGGCTCCAGTCTCAGAGATCAGACTCTTCCTTTCATTAGGCAGTGAATGGGGAGAAAGTGAATGTCTCAGCTGGCTGCAGCAGCTTGTCCATCATGTCCCAGGACCCCGAACCTCTGGGTACAAGGTGGCCTGCCAGCAGCTACCTCTGAGGCTGCCAGCACCAGCTCTCTGCTCTACTTCCAGTCTTTGTAGTTTCTGCTTAGGAGCACATGGGGGAATTAATCCCTAATACAGCACTGCCCAGGGCTAAGCAGCATGATGCAAAATTATCAATTTGCAAATATACATTCAAGTATAAACCACTTGGGGTTAGAAGCATCCCCTGGGAAGCTGTGGAAAGTGTGTAAAGCTTACATCCTGCATAAGCAAGCAATGGGGGGAGCTTGCAGGGAGCCTCAAGGCAGCTGAGTAGAGAGGGATCAGGAGCTAATCATTAGAGGGAAAAGATGGTAGGACAGACCTTTGCAGAAGACCGTGGAATTCAGTCAGCCACCCTAATTCTGGGAGAAAAAGGCTTTCCTTTCCTCACATCCTTCCACTTCTGCTGCTGTCTGCACAAAAGAGATCAGAAAGTCTCTCTTCAGCAGAGGCACATTGAACCTACAGTGTTTAAATTTTGCAGATTGTGAATCCCAGAGGATTTGTTATATGTGTGCCTGTGATTTAGTCTGAGCAGCACAAGCAGAGCAAGAATAAACATGGTAGGTGAGCGAGAACTTGTTGACTCTACACACATCTTCTGTGCTGCTAGGGTAAACAGGGTGCATATGACTTCCTAGGAACCTGAGTCATTATGAGATCCTCAGAAAATGGTGTTTTGGAGTCTCCTGGGTAGGCTATTGAGCTGTCAGAAAGGCAATCCTTCAAAGTGACACCCATATCTGCTTCCTTGGCCACCTACATGTTGGCTTTCTGTAGCTGGTAGGGTATGATCAAGATACAGCTAGTGCCTGAGGGGCATTCTGTTTGAGCTGCAGTGGTGGCAGCACAAAGCCTTGGATTGATTTTGACACTTTGGATCCTAGCTGTGGTCTATTATATTCACAGGAACTTCCTTGAACTACTCAGTGGTATTTTAAAGTTTCATTTAAAGGTTTATTTTAGACTCACATTGAAAATATATAAGCTTTCAGGAGAGAAAAATTCAGTATTCATTCATTTCTCCTGTCCTGGCTGCAAGTCAGCTCTTCTGCAGTGGGATTTCTAGAGGCTTATTATGTTTCCCTGTCTTCTTCTCTGTGCTCACTTGACTGAAGCAGATCCCCAACTTCACATTTACATTTTTCAGTTCTTTAAATAGAGACCCATTTGCCTTCAATTAGCTTCACAGATTCACTGGAGTCTTCTTTAAATATACACAAACATAGACAATTAGTAAGCCCTCAGAAATCTCCAAGAGACTTTTGGACAATCCAGACTGTGGATTCAAGGCCATGATGAATGAGTGGATGATAGTTGGTGGTACGTCCTATGGTCTATCATCAAATTGTTTAGTATCCTGTTTTAGTGGGCTGGTTGACCAGAAGCTTGTTCTTATAAAAGGGAGATATCTTCACTAGACATGTGTGAATATTTCTTGAAGACTTCCTAGTGATAAAAAAATTAAGGCTCTAGACTTCTCTAGGGCCTTAACTTTTTTTTTTTTTTTTTTTTAGGAAGATTTGTTTATTTAGACGTTTTCTGTGGTCTCTGACTTGGAAGATCCAAGAGGACAGTAGTTATCATCTCCTAAGATTTCTAAGTGAATGAAAGCATGGCTTTGTATCAATGAGAGACCTCTGGGCTCCACTGCTTCCTGATGGCAGTCGAGCCTAAGGGTCAAACAGGGAATCAACAGTCCACTAATTTTTACATCTGAAAACAGTCTGGATCTTTTGATCTAATTGACTTTGTAGCTGGCTACCATCCTCTTCTGGGCATCACACAATGGCAAAATAAAGACACTTCAGAGAACATGTTAATTAGCACCCACTCATCTTCCAGCAAAGCAATCTTTTATGACTTCTGCTTTGGATGCTGAATTCTGCCCCACATCCTCATAAGGTGCAGTAGCTCTCAGGATGATCTTCATCTGCACTTGGATTTCAGATCACTTTCAGCAGGTGGCTGTTATTGAGCTACTTTCAGACTTTGGTCTGGAGCTATTTGTTACTGTCCTGCTGCAAGACTGAAGTTTTAAATAATGAATGTACAACAAAACATACACATATTCTAGGATATATGCAAAATAAATACAGAAAATATCTGACATTTTCAGTATAGTAGGACATATGTGAATACCTTTCCATGATAAGATGACTATTTCTGGTTAAAACATGCATTTTTCCCCATAATATTATCCTAGTGTTTGATAATTCATTTTAAGAGAAAAATATGTCAAGTGAACTTAGATATGCTGAAAATTTCCATTTAAGCACCTTTCTACATAAAAGTCCTTCCAAAGCCCTTGAATATAAATGAATCTAAGTTATTTCCATAACACATTGAACCATTATGCCAATGAATGAAAAGCTTCTCCTAAAGCTGTCAGTTTATGTTTCAGGTTGTATAACAGGAGCATAATCATACTGCAAAAGTTTCCAAAGCAGAAATGCTCACATACAATGTGTTAGCCTAGTTTAAAATGGATTTTACTTATTCTTGTGCTGGTAAAACTGCACCTCACTGTAAATACTTCTGCAGTGATGGAGAATTTCTGTTAACCTCTTCACTGTCAGTCATATAAAATTCAGAAGAGAGACTATTTCTGATTTTTCCCATCCAAAACAATAATCCTGTCAGGCTTATCAGTAGATATTCTCAACATTGTTTTAAGAAATTACCTGTGACACCGGCAATATGTTCTCAGATATAAGGAGCAATAACACTGTCACTAGAAGCAACTTATTAATAGTTCATGTAATGCAGAGTTATATTTATTACAGTTTTGTGCTACACTCCTATCCATTAGTCAAAAACCCAAAGCAGGAAAGTTACTTAAAATATATCTCTAGCTAAAATTATATGCATTCTTAATTATTAAATGCAGTTTTCTGAATAACAATGCAGACTTTGTTTGTTTTATAGCCTCTGGGGCTATCCTGTCAGAAGTTCAGCTCTGGTAAATCAGCTTAACCTACTTGTAGGTCCTAGGGATGAAGAAAATACAGGGAACTTTGTTTCAGTCTGCCAGTACCAGGCCAGATATACTATTTTGTCCTGCAACCTCAGCTCTGCTATACAGCTTAAGAAGCTGGGATTAGGACTTTGTGAGTGTTAGGAGACTTGGGAAAATGGCAACTTTCTGAGCATTTATTGATTAGTTGACTTTAACCCTCCTTCCTGCAGATTCTGTTTAAATTCCTGATAAATTTCTTCCCTCTATTAAATTTGGTTCTCTGCTGAGACATCTTTTCTCTTTGAAGATTTATGCCATTTATTTGACTGCCATTTACTTTGTTGTTCATTCACTTTATTACATTCTTTGGAGTTCTTTCTACTACCATTAAGTCTGCAAAGCCTCATATTCCAGACCCTTCTTCAAAGATTAATTTGTAAGGTAAATGAGAAATCTTGCTATCTGGAAAATCATTCAACAAGGACACCAAAAACTATTCCAAACTTACCACTTGAACAAGACATGATAAATTCTCCCACCAAGTGGCTAAGGAAATGGTTACCTCCTCTTTGAGGGATGTAGTAGCACGGTCCAGGTTAAATATCTAACATTTACCCTTTTTTCATACTTGCCACAAAAGATTATGTTACTAGCTTTGTAAATAATCTCTTCTGGGAGGACCTCGGGAAGAGCTGAGAGGGTGGGAGGCTGAGGAGTAATGAATCCAGAAGACCTGAAACAGAGGTTTGCTAAAGCAGTTTAGGAGGCAGCTACCCAAGAGCAAAGAGGCCACTTCTTATCTCTCACTTCTGGATGCAGGGTCAGCAGTCTCAGCAATGCTGCCCTCAGGGTTTGACTGTGGTTCCACTTTTCTATTCTTTGAGTCACCTGGGACACCATTCACTCTCTTCCATCATCCCACTCCATTCAATTCCAGGACCAGGAAGTTGCCCATCCCAAATCTCTTCTCTCCAACCATGGAATCAAGTCTACAATCAGCTTGTCTTCCCAAATGGGTTATAAGGAAACACAGTTCTTCTGTCACATTAAAGCCTCCAATAAAGTCAGTATTTTACCAAGAATCTTCTCTTTCAGTCTCAACAGTCTTCTTACTTATCTTTGTATTCATACATCTTTTGGCACAAACCTATTGGTATGAAAACTATCTTCCATGGGCCAGATGGCCTTTAAGTGTATTTTAGTATAACTGCTGACACTCCAGGTAATGGAACAGAAATTACACTCTTTTTCATACAGTAATTCATGGGTATCAGTGCATCTTGACCATGTAGGACTTCTAAAAAACACCTGTGATCAGGTGGAACGAGGTGGTTTAGAGCTTTCTGAAGAAAAAAAGAGCATATTCATGAAGAGGAGTAATTACCTCAAAACTTTGCACATTCTATCACTGCTTCTGGTAAGCTTTCAAAAAGGAAATCAAAATTTTGCTTACGCTTGCACAAAGATTTTTCAGCCAGCATCGTGTGCTAGTTCCCAGGCTACATCATTGCAAAAAAAATCTGACTATCAAGTGTTATAAATGTCTTAAATCAGGATAAAAGTATTTCTTAAAGTAGGTTTTTTTCTTAAACTTGAATCTGTCTGAAAGGGACAGGTAGAAATTCTGATGGGTTCAGGAAAAAAAAGAAAAAAATAAAGGTTGAATCAGAGTAAAAAGGTGACTTAAAGCCCTGAATACCTGGAAAAAACAAAAAGGCAAACCAAAACCAAGCCTACAATACCCTAGGGTCTGATTTGTTGAAACCATTTCAGTTTAGTGTTAAATTATCTGTATTTTAAAAAGGCAATACAAGTAAGATATGATCAAGAATAATAGGAAGAATATATTTGTTTAGGATATTAATGCAGGCATTTCCAGCAATTCAGCAATTTCTGAGTACTAAAATGGGTCCCATTTGCGGTGAGCTTCTGACCTGCAATATAGCTATAAAGATACCTTTGAGATTTGTCTGTTCTCCTGGAGCTAATCTGCTGGCTTGATTCCCGAGGTTTGTTGAGGAACATGATAGGTATTGCATGATAAACACCAGATGAAGGGTTTCCTGAGAAAGCTCTGTCTCAAAAATCAAATAGTGACATTTTAAATGCCAAGGATTATCAACAGGTGGAAAATTATAAGTAATCACTCTGTTGGGATTTCTTTAATGCCTTTAGTCCAGCAATGGAAATTCAGGACAGATGTGTACGGCTGAGAAAAAAGGAGAGGCTGGATTCTCCAGCAAAGGCCATTCTTCTTGAAGAATATTTAATATCCATTTACTTGATGTGCACAAAACTCTAAAGTACCTGAGGGGGAAAAAAGTGGTTCTTATTTCTAACCTGATCAGAACTAAAGTGACTAGAAATGCTATAAAAGAGCTTGTGCTCAGGAGAACTGTGACCTGATGCCTTAACTGAAGAGGTCCAGAGAAGAGCAATAGAATTAGCCATAGACCTTCTGAACATCTGGCCAAATCAATCTCCAAAGCTTTGGAGATTTCTCCCTTTCTACTTAAATATTACAAGAAGTGTCATTTCACACCAAATGTTCTTAACTCTGTCCGGCATGGAGAAGCTCTCAGGGCCCTGCACTTCACCCATTCTTAGTCTGAAGAGCTAAAGGACTTCACACTGCAGGATGACAGCCTGGCTCCAGCAAAAGTGGAGGCAAAGCTCTCACTGAGTTCTGTGGAGTCAGAATTTCAGACTGAGGGTATCTGTTCCCATTCCTGCACTGCATGCTGCTGCTTACTTACATTTATACACGTGCACACATACACACTCTCCCACACATGGCTGCACTGACATTGTACAAAGCTGTACTAAAGGCTGGAACATTACTGGCCAGAGAGAAAAATCCTTCCATTTCGAAGGAAGCAAACTTCCTGAAATCCAGCAGAACCAGAATATCAGCATCACTGTTACTTTTGATTTGCATTTCAGCCAAACCTTCTTTCCAGGTTAGCTTTCAAAATGGGGAGCTGGGATAGCAATAGTATGTCTGCATAAGAACAGTATGTCTGCAGAAGGGCAGGGTTTGTTACAATGAGTATGGGAGTCCCTCTGCCCTGCAACACTTTCCTGCATTGGTTGGTGCTCTGACTTCAGAATTCAGACCCACTAGCATGCATACCACCTTTACAAGTTTTATTTGCAGAAGTAATGTAGAAGCAGAAAATACATTGGTTGTGTGGTTGGGGAAAGAAGAGATTCTGCTGTTCATTGCATTCAAATTTGACTGCCTTTATGGACAGAAGTCCTACTTGTGTGATAAAAGGCAGAGCATTTATCAATGTTCCTCTTCGCTATTGCTATTCAGTCTTTTATGAAACTAGCCTGGAAACATCTGCTGAAACTCTCTTCCTCTTACAATTTACCTGCTTTAAATAAAAAGGATTTTGGATAGAACTAAACCATTTTCTTCTTCCATTATTAATACTGACTTTGCTTTCCAGTTTCTGAAATCTGTCGGCAGCTCACTGCTTCCTTTTCTGAACATGTAGTTCCAAGACCTCCTTTTTAAGCAAAGAAAATTCACTTGGAGACTGTCTCCGAGGATATTTAGATGAAGATTTAAGACGAACATCTCATTGTAATCAGAACTGTGCACTTTGCATACAAATAAATTGTCATATAACAATGAAGGTTTTCCTATTAATGAGAAAATGTGTTAATGATACAGTAGAAGATACTAGCACAGGAGGTTGGCAGACATTTAGATCTTATTAATAATTAAAGCAATCAACAAGTTGACAGTTACTCCAGAATGGGAATCGGATTTAAATAGAGTTTTGATCTAATGCAATACCACTAACATCATTATCTGCAAAATAAGGTAATGAATAGTATTTATGTTGTAACACATTCCTGTATGCAACACTTTGGTCAGGTAAATGCAGAATAAACTATTTGAATTAATCCTAAAATTCATGGTTATTCAGTGGTTTTCTTGCATTTTCTGGGTTTTATTTCACTGACCACTTGATTAAAAATTCTGTTCATTAAGTACAAACATCTCCACTCACAAAAAAATATTAAACCAGCATATACCTGTGAAAAGGCCTTTAAAAGAAGATAGAGGGTTTGTTAGTCTGAGAGTAATGAAGTCACCATTACAGTTTTTTCACCTGTTTTTAATGATCTTTTCATAGATACAGATGGATTTTAAAAGGTATTTAGCTTTGAATTGCCAGTTTTCCCTCTGCAAAATTGTCTCTGTGTGCCTGCTGTGGTTTGAAATAAAACTCTTTCTGAACAGGAATTCCAAATCTTCCAAATCACATTAGGAAGGAAGAACTTAGTATCAAAAGGCCAAGCTGTCACTATTTCTTCCTGATGACTCTCATTTAACAGCCATTAAAATGCAAATAGAACTATGATTTTCAGATCACAAAATTAACATTAACAGCTGGAATGATTGATTAAAGGTCATGGCAACTGTATAACTTAATTTCTTATGTAATTGTGTTCAGTTTTCTACAGATTGTTTGGATTTGTGAATTAATTTTAGCTGTTGCTGAACACTGACAGGTGCATTTATTGGTCTCTCATTTTTGTTAATATCTTCCTGTGTGAATGATTCCTTTCTTTCAAAGAATGAGAAGAGTACCCAGAGGGGACACTAAAATTACTATCTTCAACTAACAGGTTTTGCAGCATATTAGCAGATCTCTCAGAAGTTTTTTATTGACCAAGATTAGACCAAAATGACGATTCATGGCTATCTAGCAAGTTACTCCTCCAGGAATTTTCTCATGCATGTATTTACAGAACAGAATAAAAATGGCACTTAAGTTCCCAAGAGGCTTTGAGCTAAGAACTCAGATTCTACCTGAGCAGACCATCTTAGACATAGCTTACTTTATTGAATGAAGTAAGCCACAGATAGACCAACTTTCATATTATTTTTGAGTCAAGGCATCAACAGGATGAGAAAGGAAAGGTTTCAGACAGTATCTGTCTGTAGTGTTCTTTGTATGTACAAAAATGTATCTCAGTTATAATTCTTATGCTACTGCATGAATAAGTCATTTTTCAAAGGCTCTTAGAGCAAGATCTGCAAATAATCATCATCCACAAATGCAGCCAGAATTTCAGAAGAATTCATCCAAGCGTTTGAGTTGTTTTGGACCCCACCTGCTTATTTCAGTGGTCAGCTGAAAGCATATTTGAAAAACAGAGCCCAGGGACAGATACTAAAAATGTTTAAGCAATATGCAAATTAATAGGACTGGAGGCCTGAAAGAGCCTATGCTAGTATAACTTCTACCTGATCTCTTTCCCACCTCAGCAAGAACATGATATTGGCTCCAATGCTTGCGCCTCTTCCCAGTGAGAGCTCTGTCCTATGTCTGGTCACTCAGTCCAGAGTGTGCTTCCAAAGACATGCAGTTGTTTCATTTATTGGGAGCCAGAAGACATTGCCAAAATTTCAGCTTTTAAAAAGATCAGGGGAGTGTGTCAGTCTGAAGTCGGGAGAGACAAAGTGGCACAGAGATCAAGCATGACATATTTTATTTTTTTCCCTGCCTTGGTACCTCTGGGGACAGACCTCTTTCAGAGCCATTGAGACTTTCTTGACTGACAAACTCTGTGGACTCCATTGAAAAAGTGTGAGGCAGTGCTGATGTGCCTGCTCCCATCCTGGGGCAAAGAGCATTGGAGAGGCTTTATGGAGCCCAGGTGAGGCATGTGCCTGCAGGTGACTTCCAGACTTCCAGACTAGGATTTGGGTTCTACGCTTTCCTTAGGAACTCCCTCTCACACCCTACCCATTCAGAATGAGAAAAAGCAGATTTAGAATGTGTGAATCTGGGCAGGGGATGTTGTAATAGCAGTGAGCTTAAGCAATCCTCCACATGGGGGAAGATACTGGATAATTTTCATTTTTGTAGGATTCCTCACTCCTTGAAGTATGAAGGTTGAACTATAAAAATCCAAGCTGCTTCAGCAATGTCCAAAGGTCTAATTGTTTTTAAAATCAAGAAACACAGATCCTGAAATTACCTTGTTCAGGCAAATGAGAACAAACAGGATATAGAATGGTTAGTTTTCCACAGGCAGACAAAAGGACTGAAACAAAATTAGCCTTTAAAGTTTTGTCACAGAAGACAGGATAATGAGTCCCTTTCTGCTTAAATGAACTGAGTGTTCTCACAGCAAAAGTCTCATCTCAAAGCTACATCAGTGCTTTCGTAGTCATTATTCTCTGCTACCCACCTTCTGAGATGGCTCGTACCTGAGGGAGAACAGAGGATCTTGACACTTATGAGAAGAGGATTTTACCTTGTGGGTTTACAACTAGCACTTGTAAAAACCTGAACTTCTGCCCTTGAAAGTCTTTGTTTGTCAGTCGAATACAGATTGCATGAGGAGCGTGACAAAAGCAGTCCCACAGCCTTTGTCCGCACAGTATTATCCCAGTACAGAAGGACTATCTCTAGTGAGGAGAGGGTAATTATTTTCAGGCACACTAATTCTTGATTTCTATAGTCAAATTGCCAAAGAGGGGCATCAATATACGTTATAATGTACTTGACTGCTCCCACATCCCATCTTTCACATTTGCTGTTCAACAGCTGTGGATGGAATCCTTTTGGATCATACAACATTATCATGGATAAACCAGCCTCCCTTCATGTGAAACTGAAATACATCAGTCATATTTTTCAGGATTTCATTAACATAGAGAGAATTTAACCCTGTTTAAAATTTAAATTTTATTGTCATACATGCTTTTTATTATATAGCTGTCAGAGAATGTTAGGAAAGTACCACAGTGACTTTAGCTCTCATCAGGGTAGCTTTATAGACTTATGCTACAATATACCTAATTACATGTATTAGAACTATATTTTTAAGTTAACTTCTGGAATTAATTTTCTTAATATCTATTATTAATGTGTAGGGAGAATTGATCGGTATAAAAATAGCTTTGAATTTTTACAATACTGCAGTTAGTGGACAAAAGGGCTTGTAGTTTTGCCTGCATGAAAATTCTTGGCAAAAATACACTTGTGAAAAATCTTATTGACTTAAGAATATTTCGTGTTTAGTACCTAAAACCTTTGTGAGGGCACCTAAAAACATGCCTGAAAAGAGATGGTTTGGAAACACAGCAAAATTTATAGAAAACTGTTATTTCAGGATATAAGGTCTGTTCTGAATAACAGAATTTTCTCTAAGTGCAAAGAATGCTTTTCCCAAGATCAGTACTACTGTAAAATACCACTGTAAAATACAATCCCAAGAATCATGCCAATTCAATTAAAATGTCATTTTGGCTTAAACTGTCTGAGTAAGTTATTTCTAATTTGTAAAAATGGTAAGGGTAAAATTATGCAAAAAGTTACAGTTATGTATATATACATATTTGAACAACCAGAAGGATTAATTAGCTCTTAGTAAAACACTTACATGGAGCTCAAAATATGGGTGATACAGACTCAGAAAGGGAAATTTCTAATATCCCAATATGAAATCAAATAACTTTTTTATATGCATGTTGACAATACTCTTTTTTTCTTCACCCACAATTTTGCTAAATTGCGCTAGCACTGAGCCCTTGGCAAAAATGTTTCCCTCATTATGTAAGTGATAAGTAGTCATATTATTATTCATCAAGATTCCCTGAATGGTTTTATTTTTGCAAGTGCTGGCTTGCTTTGAAAGACACTTCTCACTTTGTTTTGCCAATATATTCAGTACCTGTGGGTTTTCAGGGGAGGAGGAGGGAAGCTTTTGTATTGACAGACATTTGTGTGGTTTTGGATGCTTTATTGCTTTTCTTCGGTACTCTTATATATTTCATTTACAGTTCTGCAATATCTCTCTAATTGAATTTGTAAGTCAGAAGTTTAAGTGCACTTTATACGTGTCCTCATCTTGCTGCTACTTGTTTTCAATTAAGGTAAAAAACCCCATATTTTTGTTTTGTTGATAATGGTTCATATTTTCATAATTTTACGTATTTTCATTTAAGGTTTTGGCACTCGTCTGAAACACTAACTGAAGCTTCACAACCATTTCAGAAAGAAATGAAGGCTACAAAAATAGAAGTACCTTGTCCAAATTTACAGGCAAAGTGAGCATCAGATTTGAGATTGGATATTTCTGTTTCAATCTCACCCCATTGAAGCCTACAGATGATCTGCCATCGATTTCCTTTGACTTTTGACCAAGCTCAGTATCATCTATCTCTTCTCACTCTGATTTCATATGGTACATTACTGTAATTTTGCAAGGGGTTATGAACTTCACTCGTTTTTTCTAACATTGCAGTTAGTGCATGCCTCTGTTATGAGGATCTTCAACTACCTGGTAAAATTAATGAAGTAATTAATTAATAAAATTTGAACTGATCCTTGATGATCTATTGATGGAAGCACCCCTGGCTTAAACGCAGGGTACTGCAACCACATCAGGTAATGTAGGAGTGAGCATTTTGCTAGCCACTCCTATTGAAGGCTGCTGAAGTTTTCTTTCACTTTGCTGGTAATTCTGTGGTTGATTCTGCCTCTGAGTGACAAACTGTTCTTGCAAGTGGAAAAGATATATTAATTTTTTTACCCTGTTATTATTTGACCATGGATTTCTTGCATCATTTCAAACATTATGTTGATGGCTTACTCAAAAATAAACTCCTGTCTGCATTTTATGCATAATCCATAGAAGGGATTCAGTGTTTGAAATGTCATGTTCTAACCCTTTGGATTGAGTATATAGTTTTTCATGCATGATTTTATACCTTGATTGCACATTATAATTTTTAGACTACTATTTCTACTTTCAGTGCTTACCTTTTTTTATTTAATTCCAGTGGTCCAGGTTTTGGGATTTTTTACTTATGAATTTACTCATCAGTTTATGAAAATTTACTTAAGATATGAGCTTTCAATAAGCAATCTTGCCAGACAGTTCATTTGTCAGAATTTCAATTTTGAATAAATAATCTGGATGGAAGTTTTTTAACAGCATCTAAAGAGTTAAGTACTAAGTTTGCCAATGTGCATAGAAAAGTTTTAGAGATGTTTATCCAACTCTCCTGCTTATATGATGTATGCAAGCCAAGAATAGGTTTCCATGCTGGCTCTAAGAGGGAGAAGTTTTTTGTAGCAGATCCCTCTGCAGAAGGAATTATAGAAGTGCATTAGAAATAGAACTGAATCTTTTGACATCACAGACATGTGATAGTGTGGTTTGATTCCTCTCTTCTCTGTAAGACAGAGTATTTGTAGAAGTTAGAGAAATTAAAAGCTTTGTTCAGCCCTATCTTGGGGAATATGAAGTGGTAACTTTAAATCATTTTTTCCTAGTAGCTCTTATAATTGTGAAAAGGGTGTATTTTTGTAAGAAAGAGAGACAAAGGAGACAAGGAAAAAAGAAGGGAAATTTTGCAAACATTTGTTCCAAAGCCAGTAAGCCCCCTGTGTTTTATGCTTACGCTGTAACTTCTTTGAAGATCACACTCTCTTAGTTGTATGCATTCACTATATTTTGAACACTGAAAGAATACTAAGTGATACTGTCCCACAACGAATTATTAACAAAAAGTAATAAGCAGCCCCAAATTTGATTCATATGATTTGCCAACCTGACATCTTAGCTGTCACTAAATATTCATGCAGTCAAGCTTCACTTCCACTGATGTTCAAAACATTGATTTTCACCTTTGAATTCTGAGTTATTCAGAAAGCAAACAAAAGAAACCACATTTAAGGTTGATTGTTATAATTTTTATTGAAATGGATGGTTACCTAAGTCACTCAACCAGATAGCAGAAACAATGCATGCAACTTACATAATTAACACTCTGCTAGGAGGCAGCAAATGTTTGTGAAACCTCTTTCTGTGCTATCCCAGCAGTGAAAACACATTTGGGAAGAAACTCTTAACTGTTTAAAATATATGAAATGTAGATCCACATTATTCCCTTTTATTCACTGATCTCTGAATTAACAAAATTGCTGGTAGAGATAGCCATAAAGTGCTCAATCACCCTTCTCATTTGCTTCAAGTTTTTAAAACAACAGGGTTTCTCCATGTTCCTAAATAAAGACTGAGCTCCCAAAAGACTTTGTGTCTCAACCTTGCAATTGGCAGGGACTAGGAGACATTAAAGCTTTTTGAAAAGAGGCAGCTGCCAGCATCACATAACCTGTCATGACCAGCTGATCCCATTATGCAAACAAGAGCGTCCCCTGGCAAAGAAATCCAACAAGCTCCAGAGTGTATAGCTGGACTTCAGTCAGCAGCTTTGAATGAAAATGATAAGTTGCAGAAAGGAAAAGGTGCTGTGTAGAAGTACTTTTCACCTATCCTCTCTCCAGAGTTGGTGGGTGAATGTTGCTCCAACCTTTTTCTGGGAAAAGTGGGTTACTAATTACAGGCATCAAAGGATTGTCCTGCAAAGCCAGCACGGACCACATGCTGAAGTGAGGAGTGAGCTGTCTTTGGAGCGCCTTAGCTGTGACCATGGTCACAGTGATCTGTTAGCTTTCTTGTGAGAAATAAATTCAAACCATTTCTGTCTCCTGTGAGGCTTTCACAGAACTGCTGGCAAGGAGTGCAAATGTGTGATGATCAAACTTCCCTGGACCCACTGAACTGCAGACAAGCTGATAGAAGCATTTAGTGGGGAAATCAGCCACCCACTGATCCCTTCTCAGATTCCAGCAAACCAATAAAGTGAATATAAAAGTAATGGTGGCAATAAACAATTTAATTTGAACGGAAAAGTCAGAATGATAGGAAAAGCAAGATGTAGTATAGGTCTGGACTCACTGAACAAGATTGTGTTTTTCCTGTATAGAATAATCTTATCTTTAAAATATATATTTTTAATTGTATTTCTCTCACAATTCCATAACTACACAAGCATGATTACCAGAGCTGCCCTAGAGTTATCCAGGCAATTGGCAGGGTCTTCAACAGACCTCTTGACAAATCCATCATTAGCATAATTTTTTCCAAAATGTTTGAATTGCTATCAAGAACCAAGATGCAAATTCCTTACACAGAGTAGGACTTTTGAAGAGAAACTTTTGCCTCATTGCTTTGCTTCCAACCACTGCTCAGACAGGCTAATGCTAGCGCTGCAGAAAGAACCTCATTTTAGCATTTCAGTGTTACCAACATGCATTTTTACTTCTCGCTATCCTGATCAGTGAAGACATTTTATTTGTTTATGCAGCATGACAGGCATCTGGCACCTCACAAAAAATAAAAATACAAGCAAAAGATTAAGACTCCTGCTGATGGAGCTTTTGGAAGCCACTGGAGCATTAACCTCTGGCTCTCCGAGGGCATTAATTCAAATTCTGCTGCCACCTAAGCATCCAAAACCAGGCTGTGAATCTATACAGTAAGTTCGTCTAAGACTAGGTTCTCCAAAGAACCAATCCTCTTTTGTTTAAGGAAAAAAACCCCTGACAATTCTGTTATGAAAATAACTAGGCAAGTTATGATAAATTTCTTAGACGTGATATAGTAATTTTCCTTTCTTTCGTGTGAGAAATACATTCCTCTGATACAATTTGGTTTTTCTTTCTTCTCTTATTCATAAGCCATAATGTAACAGATGCTGTTCTCTGTAGCTCCAAAACGAAAGATATTTTGCACTTTCACTGTTTTTTAGATTCTGGAAATGCTGCAGCTGGGGATTTTAAACTTTCTATTTCCTATCAAAGTTGCTGAGGCTGTAGAATCAATCTCTGCAATGGTTACCATCTTCAAATCTGTCCCAGAAATCAGGAAACAGCTATATAGTTTTCTAGTTTTCTATTTATTCTCTTGTGTCTGGAATTAAGGTGGAAATTAGGCCTTCTTTATAGATTTACAGCTAAAGTTTTTTCTCAAGATGTTGTCAAACAAAGCTAGGAAACCATATAATTGCACAGGGTGTTTACAAGAAGCCATTTACTAGATTAAAATTGAAGGGATTGTTTTAAAAATTTTGAACTGCTAAGCAATATCACAGCTACAGATTACCATTTCAAAATGCAGCCAGGAAACTTGTCTACTCTGAAAACTGAATTTGAATACAAAATCACAGCTATAGGCAGGAGGGCAGCAGTGAGAGAAGGGACACAATCATTTTGCACTTAACTCTCTGGCACTTTAGGTACTGTTTCCAACTTTTCTTTATAAGCCTGACAGAGCTTCTCTGAAAAACAAAAAAATCTGTAGGTCCACTTTGCAAATTCTGGTGTAGACCAAAATAATAAGAAGAGGAAATGGCAAAATAAAGAGTTTAATTGAGCCTGTGGCAAGAACTGGAAAACAAATGGATGAAAATATTCTGCCAGGAAATGAAAGTGAATAAAATAACCGTTGAAGACTTTTGTTGTCTAGTGAAACACCAAGTTGCTGCTGACAAAACAACAAAATCAAAAAATATTCCCTTTTCAGCCTTCAAGACGTTTGGTCTTTGACTTACAAAACCCCAAAACATCCTCTCCATTTTACAAGTTTTTGAACAAATTCTTCTCTATTTCCTTTTCCATAGGGAAAAACAAGCTTATGCCAAGGCATGAAGTATTTGATATTTCCCACATCTAATTTGCAGTGCAACTAAGAAAACAGAAAGCCAGCTTCTTTTTGAACATTTTCAAGCTTCCGTCTCTCTCTGCCTTCCAATCTTGTTGCAGAAGGGCTGGTCTCATGGATTTCCTAAGAAACTTACCTCTGACCTCAGTGGTTGCAATTGGTTCTTATTGCACCTCTTTTGCTCTTCTATTTACGGGGATTTTTGTCTTCCCCATCTGCTTTTGAGATGCTCTTATTCCTCCCACAGCCATCAAAAGGCAGGGAAAGGACATATTTCTGAAATGCCCTCATTGCCCACAGGTTCCCTATCTAGTCAAAAAGAAAAGCCACAGGAGCACTGCTCTGCCTGCATCCATCTGGCACTGGGTGGGGGGTGGCACAAAGTGCCTTTGCAGTGGGTGCCACCACACATGGGGTGAAGGTGCAAGACGGGCCAGGAGCCTACTGGCCAGTTTTGAAAGACCACAGGTCTGGTGTCCTGCTGACAGCTTCTAATCCTTGCTCAGCCTCAAAGCAAGGGTGTTGGGCTGGCATTCACTGATCACATTTCCTTTCACACATCTCTGCTTTTTTGAAGATAGTGTCAACTTCCTCTCTGGGGTGTCACACTTTGAGGAAAGAAGCACCATTTTCCTAAAGCAGCCTGGATGGGAAACACTGTTCCTGCATTAAAAAAGATAAATGTCTTCTAATCATATTCTTTCTGCAGAGCTGATGAGCCAAGAGCTGGTGAAGCAAAGGAAGACATTTGTCTAAAAGTTCAATTGTTGTCCAATTATCACTTTTCTTGAAGCTTCCCTCAAACCTCAGGCATGAGTAGATGTCAGCTCCTGGAACAGCTGAAATCTCCATCCTGGCAGTCCTTCCATCCACTCAGCTCTACAAGCACACAACTCTAGCAGTATCCTAGGTCTTATGTGTCCTCCCATGTAGCCTAGTTCTTCTATGGCTTTTTCCCATTATTTAATGAGTCTTGGATTTGACAACTATTATCCCTAAACAGATGTCAATACAAATCTGATATGGAGGAAGTATCAAGATATTGTCATATTCAATAAGAAATAAATTAAATCTCTCAAGTCACTTTGGTGTCATTAATGTTGGCAAAAAAGAATGTCAATAGTAAGAATTTATATTATGATTTTCAAGTCAGTCTGTCTCTGACATTAAGCTGACTTCATGGCACTGTATAAGTTACCACACTGAAAAATTCCAGTCTCATTTTACACACTGTTTCACAGTGTCTCTGAGTCACTTCTGTCTTTGGTGATGATGTGCTACAGAGGGTTTCCCTCTAAGAAAATCTTCCTACTGCCTCTTAGAATATTTATACTGGGACATTAATATCTCAAAGCCACTTTCATTTTCTCAGTTCTGCAGGAAATACATTTCTCATATCCAAAAATCTCTCAAAAAATGAATGCCCTCCTTCTTTCTGTCCCAAAGTCACCCCCAAGTTTCACTTGTGTAAGTATGGTTCTTCCATGTTTTCTGATCTTCCTAACTTCATTTTCTTCCTGAGACCTGACTGTGTGCTTCTGTGTTTTAGAGAGTGTTTTAGAACTATCTTCTTTGATGACAAGGAGAAAATTACTAGTTTGTTTGACTTACCACAAATAGTGGGGAAAATGTTACACTTTTAATTCAGGAGAAGACCTGATGTCTTCCATAAGAGGTTTGCTAAAATGTTAAATTAAAGGGACCATTTCTAGAATTCTGCTTAATCTGAGCCCACCACAGCATACTTGACATAAAATCTGAAAACTTAAACCTGCATGATTAGCTTTAAACATATGCACAGTTAATTCAGGAACCCTTTAATACCTGAAGGGGTACACAGGGACCACTCTAAGTGTGATTTGTGTCAATATGTTATGTAATCTGTCCTGAGTCAAAGGCTCAAAATAAAATATTCCATTTTTATCCAGAGATGCAAACATTGATGTTTTTGAAAGAGAAAAAAATGTCATTTGAATCTTTTCTTATTTCAGTAGCACAGAGTATTCCCATGTCCCTGACAAACTGGTTCTGTCTGATTTTGGGCAGGGCATTTAGACTAAAATGCTTATAGGTGATCACTATTTACCTGTTCCACACACATGAAACGTGTAATGTGAATTCCTTGGGCCAGATTTGGATGCATGGCTACAGCTGTATATTAGACTTGAATTCACTCATTTCAATAAAATCATTAACTTTAAAAATTTGGCTCTGGGTATTTTGAGCAGTGTATGTAGGTGGCTGTTGAGTGCTGTTGAGATTTACCCTTACTGTATGACTGACCTACTGCATCAGCCAAGAACCTGAGCTCTGAGGCTATCAGTATCAGTAGATACTTGTTAAGAAAAATTCCTTATGATATACCCTGTAAAACATTTTTAGTAAATGTTAAGGGTTCTAACAATCTGATTTCATTGCTTTTTTGTAATTTTAAAGTATTTCCCTTTTTAAATAATTTACTTAAATATATCCAAAGTGATGAAAGTCCTGACAAAACAAATACTCACACAAATACTCAGATTACTTAATCTAACACCTGAAGCAATAGTTCCTTAGAGAAATGGTGACCTTATTAATGAATTTCAGTGACACAAATGGTATCACTATGCTACTACTAGGACTAGGTTGCACCATTTTCTCAGAATGGTCTAGGCAATGTAAGTCTAATTTATTTTCTGCCTTACTGCCTGGCTGTAGCTCAGTTTTGTATTATAACATACTTTCTAGCGTGGTATTGTTTATGATAAAAAAATCTGGAAACACCAAGTTTGAAAAAGTTTGATCAAATACAGATTCACCTTCTGAATTTAGCTGTACACAGCAGCAAGGAAAAAGAAGTGGTGTACTTCCTAGACAGAAACTTGTGTACAGTGTGAGAGTGCCTGTCAGTATCAGAGGAGTAAACTATAAGAGCACTTTAACTCTCTAAGAGAGATATTACGGTGTTAGGGTACACATTGCAAGACTAAACTGAAAATGCTTGAAAGTGGAAATGATCTTCAGTTGTAGTTCTAATCTTAGCTCTCTTTCACAGCAATAGCATGCTTTCAGTCTTCCCCTCTGTGTACCTTTTTATCTGTTACACAAAAAGCGCTAGAAGCATTCTCTATGATCTGTAGAAGTAAAAGCAAAGGATTCAAAGGTTGTGCCAATATAGGAATGAGATTGGATTTTTCCCATATAGAACTATTCTGAATTCTCTGAGGGCAGGTACAAAAAGCTTGTTGCTCAAAACCAGTGGCAGAGTAGAAAGTGTATGCATTCCTGGATGATTGCAGCATCAAGAAATATCTCAAGAGACAATTGTCTTCCAAAGGAACCGATTTCCTCAGACACAGTAAACACCATACTAAATTGACCCAGGCAGGGAGGAATGTACTGTAAACATGATTCCCACGATTACTACTCAAACCTGCGCTGAAACAAGAAACAAAGATTTGTGGATTATTTCTTTCGCACTGTGATTTCCTGTTTGCCAGCCTGGCATATGGCATATCTGTCAGATATGTGCTGGTCAGCCATAGATAACAAGAGCAGGTGTATGAAGAGAAAGGAGGCTTTTGCAACATAGTGAGTGAAGCAAAGTAAATAATACCATCAGTGACTCTAGTGTTTTGATTTTTCACAATGAATACTTGTAATGATCAGGACTCTTCAACTTTCTAATCTCATACTGTCTTCCAATACTTACTTTTTCATAAGGAGCAAAAAACCCCAAGTGTATGAATATGCTACCTTAATTATCTAAGAATTCAGCATTTTCTTTTTAAGCTATGCTGGTCAGCTCTAATTTGCCAGCCAAGTCATCCAAATTGTGCTGTGCTTGTTTCCTAGCTGAATCCAAGTGTGAGTGCTTTCAGCATGGATATTGACAGATGAGTGTAAATTATTGCTTTCTCAGAACACCTGCACCTGTCACTGTGTTGTCCTTAGATTTTCATTTTCTGAAAATGTTCAGAAATGTTATGTGAATTTCACTGCAAGCAAAGATAAGGAAAGAAGGGTGAATTCAGCTAGAGGAACTTCACTTCCCATTTTACTCAACAAGCCTTACAGATCCAGCCTGTGTTGTTCTGGGGGTCTTGAATTTCATAGGAAGCTTCGGAGAAGAGACACTGCAAAAAGTTTTATACATTTTAACACCAGGGTGTCCACAGACCTGGGCCAAATATACACTCTGCTTAACTTAGCTGAAATGGGAACAAAACATCTCTCTTTGCTGCTCATTGTGGTCCCAATATGTGAAAGAGGAATAGCCTTTACTGAGATTTTCAGAGTTGAGGCCAAGATTGAGTTTATAATGGAAAACAAGTCTCAACCTTAGCAATGCAGAGCCAGTAGCCTCTCCATAATACAACTGTCAGTTCAATTTGTGTCAGCGACACAAACATGGAATTGAAATAAGTGTTAGACTAGGATTTGGATGAAAGTTTTAATCAGATGAGCACCTGCACTCCAAGTCTTATTAAACCACTGAGACTGAAATTGCGTGTGAAACATTGCCATCCAGTGGCTTCTTGTACAATTTCCAACCTGCCACAAAAACATTTGCCGAAGAGAAAAATATTGCGGATTATGTCATCCTTCTTATCTTTTAAAAAATCACAGTGGTCTCTGCATTAGCATCACAATTCTAGGCAGAAAATTCAAACAGTGATGGACTGAAGTTCCCTGAAATTTTCATTTGAAGTAAACATTTGTTTCTTACAACAATGCATGGTATCAACATTTATGTCTCAGAAAAAAAATTCACTACTATAGTGAATCCATCTACAGTGTATCCATCAAAATATAGTATATATTATAGTGTATAGTGTATAGTGTATCCATCAAAAGAGAAGTTTTTAACTAATGGGTGAAAGCCCAAAGGAATGAAATGTCAAAGGACATGCAGCCCAGATTCTGAAATCACAAGAAAATGTTTTTCTAGCTTTTCTAGCTTTTCAATGATATTGCCCTCTCCCCTTTATGCCATACTGTATGTGCCTTGGGTGTCCTGGTATTTCCTCCTTTCTTGACAGACCCACTTCTGATTTTTTTTTCCTTACAGGGGTTTGAAACTTTTGAAAGCTGCACATCCTGCAGGGAACTAATTTCTGCTTTACCAAAAAAGAGCTAGAGCACAACAGCTAGTGACTTTTCTTCTACCACCTTGTCACCCACACTCAGCATTGATCTAAGGCAAACAAATTTGGTCTTTATTAAGTCCTCTCTCCCTCTGCCACCCTAGGATTTTCAGATGGCCAGAGTGAGGCACAGCTGCAGAAATTCATCCAAGGGCTTAATTTCTGTGGAGAACACTGCTGGTTATCAATAAAAGTATCTGAAGCAGTAGCTACATTTTTGCAATGAGAGTGCTAATCCAAAGGAAATTAGATTGAGTGTAGCTGTATTTTTTATTGCTGTGACCCAGTTCGTTTGAGTCATGGCCCACACAAGGTGGAAATTAAGAAGCTCTGCTCCTATTCTATGTCCATAAACTTGGTTCTACTTTCTTATCGCCACATTCATCTGATATCCACTAGGTAGTGTAGATCTGTTTTCCCAACTTATGCCTGTTGCTATGTCTGGAATTCCATGACAATGAAGACCTGATCCCATTAAGGAAAGCTGATGCCCATGAGTACGACCATCATCTCACTCAGCTGAAAAGCAGTCTTTGTAGTAGAAGATTAGAGCTTGTTCTTCAGCTCCATAGAGTTGCAGCATTCAGACTGGATGCTACAAAAGGAGACCAGACCTTTGAGAATAAATATTTTGCTCTCTCTGTCATACCAGGCTGGACTGTATATGGCAGCTAAGTTAAAGGTCACACTTATTACTAAAGGTAAGAGAGTTAGTAGAAAAATGCAATCGACTGTGTTAAAATTAAAAGTAACTACAGGATTGCAATACCCTGGCAAGTAAAACAAAGAAATTATAATCTTTTAAATAGGCCTGAACTCCTAAACTGTTTCAAGTTTTTCCTTTTGGAAGTCTGACCTTGGCTAGCCAAGCTCACAAACAATCCGACAATCCTATTAAATGCTATCTTAACAGAATAAATCAAAAGGACACTAAATAACATGTAGCTCTGGGACTGATTCATGAAGCATTACCCTGTCTTATAAATATGCCTTATAGATTATTCAGCTATGCATCTAAAGAGTCAAATTCACCAAGCAGTAACCCATCCCCTCCCATAAAGAAGAGGAACCCATGAGTCTTGCTGTAAATCTGCAGAACATCAGAGGATTATAGTATTTAAACAAACCATCAGAGCCTTTCAGGCTCTCTGCTTTCTTTGCTTTGCTAATTAACTTTTATGTAACTCATTGTATTACCTAGCTGCAACAGGGAGCTGGCACACTAATCCATCTGCAAGGTGACCCCTGTTGTGTGCTATGCAGATTGGGATATTGATATGCTGTTGTGGACTGCAAGACATATCTGTTTCTGTCCCTTGCCTGTCATTTGTAGATACAAAGGGAGGAATGGCTGAGTGTTTAACAAGAGAGTTTGATCCCACTGTGTATCTAGGCTAATGCAGGGAAGAATAAGGCTGGGATAACCATCCTCACTTAGACATCATGGTGATTGGCTTCAATGCCATGCCTACAATTGATCTGTGCTCTGAGAGACTTAGTTAAATCAAAGCTCTAAATAGATACAGCTTTTGTGATTGTTAATTTTAAGGCTGGATTCAGTGGTTTTTAGCTCCCAGGCTTATCTTTGCTCTCTATCCATTTGACTCTATATAATCAAAAGTCCCTTTGGGAGCTGTGACTTGCTGTAGTCAGACTCACTGAAGTTACAGAGGCCCACAGAAAGATCAACACTTTTTCTTAAGTCCTCTGGACTTATTGTAAAGGCATCTGAAGTGATGATCACTATAAATATTTTTCAGCAGGATTTACTCTGCCATGAAGAAAAAAAGCAGGTGTTAAAGTTATTAGAAGTACATCAAAAGTTTACCACTTAATACCAGCCTAGAGGTATGTTTACCAATGATAACACCAAAAAGGAGGGGGAAAAGGTCTGCAGGAATTAGGATTTGTCAGGTTATTTCAAAAAGTTTGGGATCATTTGGGGGAAACCAATTTTTAGAAGAGAAGGCTGTATGAAAGCAGCATTTCAGCAGTCAAGACTCTCTAAATCCAAAATGTAGGAAACCTTTCTTGCATGAAATAGTGTGTTTCAGTTTCTAGTGATATCTTCTAAAGAGTCAGTCAAAGATTATAGAGTTTACTTGCCCTGGGATCCCCAGGTGACAGCAGAAGTGTGGACAATGGCTTGTAAAAAGTCATCTTTCACCTGCACAGATCCTGGGCAGAACCAAGACTTTCCTACCATTTCCAATGCACAATTTAAAACATATGCCTGAACATCTTCCTTGCTTGTACAGCATCTCAGCTTTATGCCTGCCAAAGAAACAGGAGTAATAACAGGTTTGAGAGCCTGTTTATAACTACATACAGATTATTCTCACATATATTATACCCCATCAAAACAGTACTGCATATTCTTCTGTCCTCAGATCAAAATAAACCCACCATCTAGATTATTAATTCAAAAAGAGCTATGCACAGATTTCTAGTAATGACTTTTTCTCCTGTAATTGCTACAGTGGTCTTTTGAGCAGCCAAAATTTTGTAACCTATTGGAGTGAGGGGGAGAGAGTTAAAGACCAGAGAGATGCACATTAGTTCTCTGGAATGTTTTGAGGTGGGGTTTGAGTGTAGATTTCCAAGAATGTGCTCTTTTAGAGAAAGAAGGGATTTTTGCTGAAAGCAGCTACTGTTACTGATTTACTGAAGTTGATATTGACTAAGCTGCCTGGTTACAGTCCCAGGCACAGAATTATTTGCCTCCTAGGCTGCCAACATGAAGTCCTTCAACTCATCTCTATTTACTTCAGACACAGTCCAGGAGGCAGGAAAAGAGATGCAGACTTTCAAAAAGAAGTCAAGACAAACAATCTGGGACAACAAACAGTTTCAGTTTTCACAGGTTGTTCCAGATGCCACAAGTCCATGTCCAGACCCTGTGGAAGAGGATACAGGGGAATATTGCTGTGTCTCGGAGAGAAGTGGGATGTCACACAAGCAGTTTTTGTAGGTTTTGTTTATCATGGGAACTGACTCAGTAGACTGAGAAACCTGGTAGCTTGATTTTTTTCCTGATACTTAACCAGTGTGATGTTTGCTGTAACTTTGGCTGCCATTTTGTTTAGGGTGATGAGCAGTGAGATCTGATGAACTGATCACTGTTCTCTTTCCTTGTAATAATCTTTTTAATTTTACTGAGTTGAAAGGTTATTAACATTACCTCTTCCCAGTCATTGCTATTTCTTTTCCAAAAGTTAATAAATCCTTTCCTCTTTCATTTCTCACAAGAAAAACTTTTAAAATGCCTCTGACTATTCTCATTGCTCTTTTTGGGCATGTCTTCCTTTTAATGTCTGGTGCTTTGACCTCTCCAAATAATGTCATACTAGCACTGCAAAGAGCAAACTCTGCGCAGTTCAGTGACACTGTTGTTAATACATCCCAGAGGGAGATTGATTTTCTATATCACAGTATCTCACTGACTGGCTTTTTTTCAGTTTGTGACCCAGTATAAGCACCAGACCCTGTTCTGCAGCTCTGCTGTCTTGCCATACATTTGATATTTTGTGCTTGATTTCATCTTATTTTCATCTTCTACACTTACTTCTACTAAACTCCACTTTGTTGACTTGAGATCATCAGTTTCTCCATTCAGTCTGGTTCTGCATTTGGTACAAAGCCAACAATTACAGTTGCAGACTGACAGGGTTTTTACATGTAGAGATTCTGCTGCTCTGCAAGCGTCCCAGAAAGCAGAACCAAACCTGGAGCTGTGCTCTCCAGGACTGGGGTCCCTCTTTAAGGAAGGCTGCTCAGGAGCATGTAGAAGAGAAATAGCAGTAATGCTAGAGATGTAACACTCTCTATGTTATAATTTTTCTCTCCTTATGATTCTAAGAGCAAAGAAAATTAGGAAAATCACCCAAACCTTTGTTCTTCTGCTGGTAATGTCCCTCAAGTGTTTTGGTCTTTCAGATATTAACATCTGCCTGCAAACAAAGGACTGGGTCCCATGCATACTCAGTGGGTCACAGCTGAACTGACCCCTTTTAACTGGCAGCCTTCTAAAAGCAGTTCACACACTAATGGAAGAGAATGTCAAAGACCAGGAAAGTCTTTGCAGCTCAATGAACCTACCAGCTCTTGACAGCACACTTTATTGTACTGAGTAAAACATGTTGTTTTTAAAACACAACTGTTGTTAGAACCCGTTGATTGCAAATTAGACCTACTGTATGATCTTTAAAAGTGTTTAAACCATCAGATGCAAAAATTAAAATAATGCCAATGCATGTATTCACCAGATCCTTGGATTCCAGGAGAATGCCGTTTCCATCAAGGACCAATAATAGTGAAAAAATATTCCTCTCGAAAAGACACAACTGGAATAATGTTACTCTAATAGGCAGTAATCAGTCTAAATTTCTGTACCAATGGCCAAATGGTACTGCTAGTAAAATGCCTGCATAGATACCCTTGTCAAAACAGATGACATGAATATTTCACAGTGCTGAAAGGAACGTTTTGTTTCTCTGCCTCACCATATACTGAAGTACTTCATACTTTTGAAGTACACTCACTTAAGACTAAAGAGGAACTTTTTCCTCTTCTGACTTAGCCTAATCTCCTTATACTTTCTTTAATAATAGCTACCTTATAGCATAGCCTGTATATAAGAACTTGAGCCAAGTGTGTTGGACCAAATTGGTCTTCATTTTATAAAGACAGTTTATAAATAAAAAGTTGAATATATGTTTCTTTTCATTTATAAAGTGTGCCACAACTTTTCAAACTGTGTTACACTGGCTTAAGATACTACCAGTGAAAAACTATCCAGAACAGCATTTTACTTTATTATAGAAAACACCCCAGACATAGACAGGGAATTTCCCACACTGTTTCTATTTCTCTTGACTTCTTTCTATTCACTGTATAAAACAATCAGTAAAGTATTGACATATAACACCACTAAACTTTTAATTTCCTATAGCTTGCTTTGGAGTCTGGTTCTTGTGTGGATCATAGACTGAATTCTCTGTAGCTGATAATAACTGAAATTCCAGTCCAGCCAAAGGAGAATATCTACTTTTGCTGCAGCCAGGGCCTTAATATGCCCCATAAAACAAGGACTCGGACATTTCTTGATATGCCTGCTTTGCACACAACACCATCACCCCTTCTAGTTAGAATGTGTATTAAGAATGGTATGAATTCTATTTTATGGATCAATAGTTACTAAAAACATTACACAGCGTTAGGCAGCAACCACTTTCAAAAATGTCATTATCACAACTGCTAGATTAATCTAAAAAGGAATACCAAAGTGATTCATTTGTATTAAGGAGGAATAAGCTGCAGGCTTTGATTTCAAAAATCAATTTTTTCATACACAGAAATAAAACAAATGTATTAAAATGCAGTGGCTTCTTACAAAACAGTCTCACACAGTTGTGGTGACATGCTGTTAACACCACCAATGGACAAGAAGAACTTGGTCAGTGGTCCTTTCCAGCCATCTGTACCCATTCAGTCAGTACTCTGGTTCAAGTACACCAGGTTCAAGTACACCAAAAGGCATATTTGCAGTACATGGGGAGTTTCATTCTCATAGATCTGTGTTATAACTTTCTGGGAGATTCTTGCCCACAGGTGAGGCAGCTGTGTGGTGGCTCTCAGCCATTTCACTTCATACTCTGGTACAGCATCTTAAACTGCTATAATTGAACTCAAACTGTGCAAACTAACATATCAGGCTTTAAACTAGCTGGGAAGCCACAACATACCAAATTCTGAGCTACACTGTGCCCACCAGTGCACTGGCTACAGCACCTCCTACATCACGTGGGCAAGGCAGATGGCCCCAGGCAAAGCTCCTGGGACAACCACAACAGCTGCATCTGCTGTGGCACTGGTAACCCTTCATGCTTTAGACTCCTGTGCTCTTTCGGTGGTAAGAGATAGCAAAGGCTACAGGGTGGATGGAATGGAGGTCAGGTTGAAGGTGAGCTAAACCAGTGTAGTTATTTCCCTACCAGCAGTTCAGTGTGAGACATTGGTTTTTTTCAGTGAAAGCAGACTCAAACTGCATACAACTGTGCCCTGCAGATATTTGAATTCTGTCTAGCTTTGATTCACAGGTTAAATATATTACATAACACACAGAATCTGTTATACAAAATCTGAGACAGAACTGTCTAATTTCATGCATTTCTTTCAGTGTAAATGTGTGAGACACAAAGAAAGCCATTCCCAAACTTACTGGGATATGAGATAAACTTAAAGATGCATTTAGACTGTTCAAAATAAGTCTGTTTTCTGTTGCAAATGTGATTAGACATGCATTAAATATGTGGATATTGTTAGATATGGTCTGTATGCTAATAAATCGAGCAGTAACAGACTAGCAGAGGATCTGCCATTCTCTGCAGCTGGAAGAACTTTTGTTTCATTGCAGTTTGGCCTGATTTCACTTTTGTTTTTCTAGTGCCTACAGTTGCCCTCTTTGCCTTGGTAAAAAAACACCTACTGATTACTCTTATTTTGTCTCATTTTGAAACATACAGTATCTCTCTCTGAGGAGAGAAATGTACACAACCCACAGTAGAAGCAAATTGTTCAGATTGAAAGAAAATGGTTTAAAACACAGTCACTGGAAGAAGAAAGTAAAAAAAGTCCTGGAATTTAAACTGATCTTGGAGGCAACCACACATGATTCTGGAGAGCCTACTCAGTAATGAATGTAGAGGACAATAAACAAGGACTTGTTAGTATGATAGTCCTTCCACCTGGAAAATAGACTGAAAAATTCTAATTTAAAAAATGCCACTCAAAAAATTAATGTTCAGAGATCAAAGGCCAAACAAGAAAATGTTACATTTCAATATCATATGAAGAGTCCTAACAGTAGCAAAAGGGTAATAAATGTACATATATATATATATATGTATATATATATATAAAGCCTGTAACAGGAAATAGAAGAAAATGCTCATAAAAAAATCATTAAACAAAATTGTTGTGTTCAGGAATCTCCATGTTCCTGTATCCATACTAGTATTAGAGGCAAATGTTTCTTGTCTTTCTTAAGCTATATACTGAAAATAAATCCTAGATGGCAGTAGACTGAGCAAAATTTTTTCATTAGTATCCCTGTATATATTTTTCCAGAAAGATTAATAACTCCTACTTCCTCAGCAGCCTAGCTGAAATCTGTACAGAATCCTGAAGGAAAGTTCAAGTTATTTTAAGCTGCAAGGATCAAGGTTTCAAGGTGGTCTCTTAGGCACTAGCAATCTCCATCAGAAAACTGTCTTAAAATGTCTATCCACAACTCTCAGCTGCACAATGCCACAGGAGCTGGACATGCTGCTAAGGATACACCATGTCAGCAAAATTCATGGCCACTAATTGCATTAGTGGTATGCCTGTAATTACTTCTGCCCTACTGTGTTAGTGCCTGTAGCCTCAGCACCTCATTACATTCAATATTGTATAAGAATATGGAAATTAACTGGTCAGGTGTTTACATCATGTTAGTAGATGCAGTGGCACAGGGTGCTAGGAAAGAGTAAGGTGGTAGTGCTCACTGATATAAAAGGGGTGCACAGAACACTGGGTGTCATCCCAGTCTTGAGGTTTGCAGTGAAGAGATTAAAATAGGATTGTGGTGTAGAACTGTAAACAAAATACCTTTGAGGAGCAAATGAAATAATGCAGCAAAATGTTTATTTCTAGTATAGTGAGTTGATATATTCAAACAAATGTTTGAATATAAGTAAGCTGCACATCTGTTTACTCCACCTACAGAATTAAATTGAGATAAAACACAAGGGTCTATATTTTCCATGTTAGTCTTTGTCAGATCCATAAAAAGCAGACTTTACCAAGTTCAGTCAGCATGCCCTTCATATGACTAATCTCACCTTTCTACAGCAGTGTCAAAATGCAACACTGCTGACCATACTTACCTATTTTTAGAAATAGATATAAAACTGAGAAAAATCAGCCTTGTTGTGGTAGACTTTAAAGAAATACAATGTAGATACTCCTTAACCCAAAAGGGCATATGAAGAATGTGGAGAAGGCACACAGAAAGCTAAGTGCAGGTTTAGTAAATACCTTTTAAAGTGCAGAGCAGGGCTTTCTACTACCAGCTCCCAGGAAAGCCCAGTATGCTTTTCATTGCTGTTCCTCAATTTTGTTCTTTTCCTCCATCCTCCTATACCCCTGGTTGAAAAGAAAGTCATTTATGACACTGTATTTTCCCAGATTCTCCTTTTCCCCTTGGATGAATTTACCTTTGAGGATTTGCTGTGTTTGGGATTCCATGTGTCTGGGTAGACAGAAGAGCATGATCTGTGAGCAGAAATCTTAGAGATTCTCCATAGAGTGAGCATACACTGCTGGTCCCTGTGTGATGTCTGTGGAGCACAGGTTCAGTGTCAGACATGAGCAGAAACAGCACTTGCAGGACTCTCCCTGTTGGGGACATCCCAGGCAGGCACAAGACAGTCCATCCTGCTAAATTACTGCTTTTCTGCTCCTGTTCCTCATGCTGCAAAGAGCCCAGTGTGTGCCAATGTGATGACAGCAGGACAAATGCAGACCACTGGTGACACCATCAACTCTGATCAACCTCTGTGGGCAGACAGTCCCAGGGACCTGCTGCTGATCCCTCCTTAGCCAGGCCACCACACAGCACTGCTTCCAGTGTGTCCCAGCTGCCTCCCGCCCCTGCAACATGTGAAGGGGCCCATTCTGCCTGATCCCTTTTTGGCCACATCCCCTTTCATCCTAACTCCTTTCAGCTCAAAGGCCTGCCAGGCCAGCCTGGGTAAGGCCTGTGTGACCACACTGCTGGCTCCACTCTTGGTTCACAGTCATATTCATAGAATCAGAGAATTATTAATGTTGGAAAAGACCCTTAAGGTCAAGGAGTCCAACCCTAAATAAAGCACTGCCATGTTCACCAATCAACCATGTCCCCAAATGCCACATTTATATGTTTATTGAACACTTCCAGGGATGGTACTTCCACTACTTGCTTGGGCAGTTTTTTCCAATGTCTGACTACTCAGTGAAGAAATTTTTCCTAATATCCAATCTAAACCTGCCCTGGTGGAACTTGAGGCTGTTTCCATTTTTCGTACCACCTGTAATTTAGAAGAAATGGATATTCCGCTTTCCCTCCTTTCCTGTGTTTGTAGATCCCAAGAAGATCCCACCTGTGCCTCCTTTTCTCCAGGCTAAACCACCCCAGCTCCTTCAGCTGTTCCTCATCAGACTCGTGCTCCAGCCAGTTCACAAGCTCCATTGTCCTGCTCTGGACACATTCTAGAACGTCAAACTCTTGTCGTGTAGAGAGGGGCCCAAAACTGAACACAGTATTTGAGGTGCAGCATTCAAATCACTGAATGCCAACAGCCTCCATCTTGAGAGGCTTCGTTGTGCTCCCTGCCTTGGGTTACGCTTCCAAGGCAGATTTTTATCCCTGTGTCCTGATGCGAGTTACACACTGTCCACTTCCTTGCTGACACAAAACACCCTCCAAATGGAGCAGCTTTCACAGAATCATAAAAGAAGCTGAATTGGAAGGGAGTGATCAGGATCATCAAGTCCAATTCCTGGCCCTGCACAGGACACCCTGAGAGTCACACCCTGTGCCTGAGAGTGATGTCCAAATGCTTCTTTACCTCTGTCAGTCTTGGTGCTCTGACCCCTTCCCTGGGGAGGCTGTGCCAGTGCCCAACCACCCTCCTGGTGAAGAACCTTTTTCTAATATCCAGCCTAAACGTCCCCTAACTCAGTTTCATGCCTGAGCTTTGCTGAGGCTGGTGGCTGTGGCTGTATGTCAAAGGGAGGCTAAGTCTCTGCCAATGCACACCCATTGCAGAAATGCGATTTTTTCATAAGTCCTGCCCTTCGGCAGCTCGCCCAGCCCAGCTGGGAGCAGGGAGGTCTCTCCTCTCTGTCCAGCGATGCCGGGCACGTCCGGGGGTGCCCGGCGGGTGCCTGGCGGCGGGAGGCAGACGCGGGCTGCCGGCGGTGGGAGCGGGCGAGCTTCCCACGCTGCCCACGAGGTGTCCCCCCGCCCCCGCACAAGCCCGCAGCGGCTGTCGCGCCCGCACGGAGCTGCATCAACTCCTCAGGTTCGTGTTTGTGATGATCCCTGTTCCCCTCTGTGGTTCAGCTCGGATGTCCGTGTGCTGAGACACGGGCAGCCTCTGGCTGGCGCGTTGGGAGCGGGAGCGGGCTCTGTGCAATCCTCGCAGCACCGCAGGGGTTGTTTCTGGAGTGGTGCTGCTGGGATTTGGACATCCCATGAGAAAAATGAAAGGCTTTGTACTAGAAACAGTAAAAGGGCAGAGGGTAAGTAGTGTATTTAGCAAAATATTAATCATATTATTTATTAATAAGCTCTTCCATTCATGCCGAGATTTTGCCGATGAAATTGGTGGGCACCCTTCCAATTCCTCTATGCTGCCCTCAGCCAGTGAGACAATTTCTGTATAAAACCAGAGTACGGAACAGAACAAACTAAAGAAATGCAATTGCTCTGTACATGGGGTCATATCACAGCCAGGGCACAAGGGTAACAAGAAAAGCCGTGAGAGTGTGCTGAAGGCCAGTGTCAGTGTGTGGCACCATCTGTTTCAAATTCCAGTTTGAAGCTAACACTGCTTGGCCTCTGTACTTAGCAACCAGAGTTTTCTGTCCCCACAGGCAGATACAAGTGGGTAGAGGAAACTACATCAGTTGGTTTTGGATATGGTCCAGTGAACCAAAGCCCAAAATGGATGACCTCCACTGACTGTGAACTGATCAATTTTATGTATTCAAACAAAAAAAAAGGTAATCCTGCCTAACCTTTCCAGATTATGCTCCCACAGCTATGGAAATGTCACCACATTCTATTTATCTCCAGTGCAAAGTTCACATGACATTGCATGGTATTCACATCACTGGCTTTCTTTAAAAAAACTTCTTTGCATTCAAGGATAGACAGGGGAATATATGTAGCGCTACAATAGTAAAATATGTCCAGTTATTTTATAATTTGGGAGTCAAATATCCTTCACTATTGAGAAAAATGTGGAAATGTAGTTTAATTATCCCAAATTTAAACTAAAATTTGAATATATATAACTCTCAATATTTCAGCCATAAGAGACCAGTAGTAGCAACACTACACAAATGCAAGAGTATTGTAGGCAATATGAAAATGAACTATTTAAATACTAAAAAGATAGAAGGGAAAGTTATAAAATTTTGAACATTAAAAGCATTCATTCTAGTTCCTACTAAGCCAGTATTAAATTCCACACATAATTAACCATTAAGGATCATAAGAAATTTTCTGAATAAGTACTTTCCAAACTTCTGGTTGAGGGAAGAACTTCACAGCCTGAGGCAGACTGTGGAAATTTTGCATCCAATGAAAGAAGCAAAATCTAGATCAAAAGTGAGGAACCTTTATACGCTCTTCTACTTCTCCAAATAGGCTCCTACACTTGTAAAAATATAAGAATACTTCTCACTTTAAAAGCTAATATCACACCAACTCTGTCTTTAGACATTCATAAACTTCAGATTACCAGAAGCCAGGAACATGTATTAGGAACTGCAATTCTACACATACCCTTTTCTCACATTCCGTTCCAATATCCCACTGTACAAACAATCGTATTTTGACCAATCAAGAATTAAAATTCCTGTGTTATTCCCAGCATAGTTCAAGGAATGTCTGATAATCACAGCAGGAATTTCTAGGAAATTACTGATTACTGGGAAAGCAGCACGAAGATTAGAATAAAATGGTGGCCAGCAGTCTAAAGAAAGGGAGCCGCTCCCTTTTGATAATTTTTATTCCTCTCCTGAGCTTACTCACTGCACTCTTCCTCCTGGCACTTCATACAATGTTTTAGATAAGCTGGGGTAGGTCCTGAGGTGCAGGTTTGAGTATAGGCACCAAAACAGTAAACTACATCGAGCACTATAGAAAGTGCTTAAAAAAGACAGGAGGCCAAGTCTGAAAGGGAGAATTGATTCTTCCTCTATTGATCAATTTTCATTCTTTACTGATCAGAGTACCAAAACACTGAAAGTTTCAAGTCCTAGTAAACACAGTACTGTAGTCTTGCCAAGACTACATCATTGTGTCACTTTAAAAGACACTTAGATCTTCAGGGGGGAAAAAAGCTCATCCTGGGTAAGTCATACAAACATTACCTTAGCAGTGTAATTGTAGTTGGGTAACTGTGTAGAGAACTATTTAAGTTATCTTTGTAAGTGTCTCTCTTATTTTATATAACTCTTCAGTATAAAACAACATTTAAAACAATGCTTTATGGTTTCAAAATACCTTGAATAGTAGCAGGTTGTGGTTTAGGTGCCAAGCAAATTACAGAGATGAGTACTCTCCTTGGGTAAGAGCAAAGGAGACAGTTCAATACCAAGCTTCTTCAGGGAACTGAGAGTAGTTATTTCACAACTTCTGACCCTAGATCTTTAGAGTCACTGTTGAGAGGAACAAAATTGCTCTACTTGTGCTTTGTCCAAAGGCAAACACAAGGTGAAACTGCAAGTCTTAAATGCAGCAACCCAGAGAGGGAGAGAGCAGGAGGGATGTGTACATACCCCAAAACTCCTGTGAATAGCATTTACTAATGCATGCATTTTTAAATTCCTTTCAAAAATAGTATAACTGCAATGGGGGGTTTCTATTTAGTCAGTCCATACCATACTGCTTGTCAGCATTTTCCCTTGGTGGCTGCTGCTGTGTTTCTCAAACTTCTCTTTTCATGTCTGAAATAGGTAGGGTTTAAGAAGCCCTGTGCAGACTGCTGAGGAAAAGGGAAACTTGCAATAAATGCTATATACATACATTTGCAGGTGTTATTGTCTAGTCACAGGAGTTTTTCTGCTGAGAGAAAGTAAAAAGCTTCTCTTTCAGACTAAAAAGTCAAATTGTCACAGCAAAGAAATTTCAAAATCATGGTTTTCAAAAGTAGAGATCTCTTTATGTTTCTACCTTTCCACAAAGTTCCTTCATGTTCCCCAAGCCTTGCTACACCAATGTTTGGGGTAGCTGGGCAGTTCAGGGCTGATTATTAAGGATTTCCCCACTGCTGGCTCCTGGCAGTCCTGAAGTGAGGTTTGTAAAAGCTGAGAACAGAAAAGCTGAGTTTGCAAAGAGCCACATACCTCGCCCTAGAGCTGTGAGTTCTCAACTTGCCATTGCCCCTTGCTCCATCAAGCTGGCAGATTCTCCTTATGCCTCCTCAGCAGATAGTTCTATTCAATTTTTGCAAAAACCTCTTCCCACAAAACACTCCAATTTTGATACATCAGCACTTTTAGATGAAAAGTAGTTCTACCTAAAAATAAACAACTAGCTTCAGCTTTGAGAGCTGAGATTAGTTAATTGTATCAGCAAGTGCTGACTTTGAAGCTTAGATATAAACACCTCTTTAATACCCAACCAAGCTCTGCTAAGAAGAAAGGATGATTTATAGAGCAATGCAGAAGCTGGCAGAGCCTGAGGCTTGAGATTAAACCCTATCTTAATACTGGTTGATAGTACTGCATTCTATGACATCCAGAAGTGATGATATAATGCAGCAGAGAGGAACCAGGGGCTTTTGGTCATGCTGTTTTCTGTTCCTGTTAATTATCTTCTGGGTCAAGGTGTATGTACTCTGCATATGCATCTGCTAATGGCAGAATCTGTTATAGTCACACCAAAAACATTTTGCAATCTGACCTGAGTAATAAGACTGGGCAATGTCACATCTGTTTCACAAAAAATGCCTTTCTGTTTGAGTTCATTTCACCAATTACATCCTAAATGCTTTTATCACACTCTTCTGATCCCTAAAAGTAAACCTTAAAATTCATAGCTATCTTTCTCTCCCATTTCAACTAAATTGGGGGGTAGTGGCTTATGCCTTTTTATGGGAAGCAGTGATGAGCTATTTTCCTTAGAAACAGTTAAAAGTAATACTTGGAAGATTTAAATTTCATGCTACCTGGCCACCATGTGGATTATATTCTTAACACCATTAATTCAAAGTAGGGAAAATGCATCAAAAGCAGCTGAGTGACCCTGATTGCCCTGTATTTTATGCAGCCCTGCACAGAAGAGGGAGCATAAAGGTACTGCCGCCCTTGGTTCCAACAGACACCAAAGTCTGGAAGTATGTGAAAATACCCTGGCTTCCTATTGACACAGGTTAGACATAGATGGCACTAAGAATGTGAACATAGAGTTCTAGGGCAGTGGTTGGAACACAGATTTTAAAACTCTAAAATATTTCTGTGAACTGCTCTGATCCTATAACTGTGGTTGTGCAACTCTCTGGCTCCATGTCCAGTTGCTGGATTTTCTGTTTGGATAATACACAAAAGTCTACTTTATATCCTAATCATTTGACATTTTAGATTTGTTTTAACTTCAAAATAAATGAAATAAAAATTGAATCTGGCAATATCATATAAGTCATGTGCAATATCTATTACATATATTATTCAATGTGCATAATATTCAGAGTCTTCAAACAGCATACCAAAATCTCCATATCACAAAAAGCAATTCCCCTGACATCTAAAGAGAGGGCACATCAGCACTGGTCTACAGGCAGGTGGTTATACTAGACCCAAAAGGTTCCACTGCCTCCTTCTCCCAGCTGAGGCCAGTTTGGATGGACAGCTGAATCCTTCTGTAGCCCTTGTGTCCCACCACATCACTCTGGTGGCTGAGGGTCAGACCACTGCACAGATACAGTGCCACTGCTACTCCTGTGTAGCAGGAGTAACACACTGTGTGACACAGAGCAACTTCAATGGCTCGTGGATTGCCCAAGGCTCCCTAATCCCATTTGGACAGAGGATACAGATTATGAGACGTTTGAGAGCGTAAGTCAGTGTTAGTACTCACTCATGAGCAGTTTCCCATCTGAGCACTAGGCAAAGGACAGGAGACATTCACTGTCCCAAAGTGTCCTGTGGTTCAGCCTGCCAACAGGAGCTGCGCTGGTCTAAAGGCTGGAGTGGTCACTTTGGTGACATTACTTATTTAGGAAAAACTCAAAGGAATTTGATGAGTGTTGTGGGTTTAGAACTAGCTAAAC
>VWYI01036781.1:0-48694 GCA_013399455.1 Anthoscopus minutus | reverse complement strand
TTTTTGGTATAAAAAGGTGACAGCTTCTCAAAAGCATCCCTGAAACCCTTTCCCAGCAGCAGATCCCTGCTCTCTGGGCAGGCTGGGAGAGGGGACAGTCCCTGCAGAGCTGTCTGGTGGCCAAAGCTGGCCGCATTCAGTTCCCATTTTGCAGTTCCCGGTTTTTGGCCCTCCCGCGGGTGCCTGCATGGCCGAGGCCAAGCACAGCTCCCTCCGAGTGGGAGCATCCCTGGGGACCAGGCCCCGGATCCCCTGCAGGCTGATCCCACCTCCCCAGCCCCTTCCCAAGGGAGCCTCCATGGGCAGCGGGCCCCAGATCCCCCCGGGGATCCCGCACTGCTCCAGGGCTGTTCCAGGGCCGGGTTACCACGGGAAAAGGGGAAGGAGAACCCCAGGAGCTGCTCTGGGTGGAAGGGTCGGTCCGGGGGCAGGCAGGGCAGGGGGATGAGTGGCTTTTCCCTGCGGGAAGGTCCCGGCTCCGCTCTGGAGCGGCCCCAGGGCTGCGCAGCCGGGCTTTGTGTCTGAGCGATGAGGGCTCCTTAAAGGCGGTGATGTGCGGGGGGATTTGTGTCCCAGCCCGCTCCGGCAGCAGCCTCTCTCTCCCTCAGGAGCTGAACCCCTGTGGGATCCTCACTTCTGTCGTGGTTTGGTTTTTTTCCTCCTTAGGGAAAAGCTTCACCCTGACCATCACCGTGTTCACCAACCCCACCCAGGTGGCCACCTACCACCGAGCCATCAAAGTGACCGTGGACGGACCCCGGGAGCCCCGGAGTAAGTGAAGGATGGGGTCTGGGCTCTGGCAGCGCGGGGAGGGGGCGCAGGGTCCGAGCTCTCGGTGGCCGAGGGATGCGGGATGCGGAGCCAGGGATGGCGCTGGGGCGGCGGCGTTGGCCGCTCGCATCTTCCCGTGTCCTCCCCGCCTCCTGCTCCGCATCCCGCCGCGGAGGGATGGTTTATAGCGCCTTGCCCTGCTCCCAAGCCCATCTTGGGGGGATAATTCCATAGCTCGAGGTTGGGATGTTGGGAAAACGCTTTGGGCTTCGACGGCCAAAGCACAAAGGAGCGAGCCTGGCGCTGCACGGGGATAGGGGTTATGAAATGCGGGGTCTGTGCCCGGCTCCGGCCGAGGGTTGCTGGCGATCAAACCCAAACCGGCGCAGGTTCCCCCGGCGCTGCGGCGGCGGCTGCTCGGTCCCGGAGCTCCTTCCCCTCGGCTGGGCCGCGGTTTCGCTTTCGGGCTGTCAGAGGCTGGGGCTGGCAGCGCCCGGGGGCTGAGCCTGGAGAAACCAGAGACACTCTGCGACCGCAGAACCGTCTCTGTTGTGCTGGGGAGGCTCTCCCGGGGGCAGGACGGTGCCTCGTGGTTGAGGGAGGCTCCGGGAGCTGCCCTGCCTGCCCTTGGGTTTCGGTGTCGGGCTGCTGGGAGCTCCCCTCGGCGTTCCCAGCCACGCCGGGAAAATCGGGAGCTGTTGCCCGCAGGGATTTCCTCTCGCCACGAGGATGATTTGCCCTGTGGGACCCCCCTGTGCGGTGGGACCTCGTCCCTGGGGGCTCCAGCTCCGGCTTTTCGTTGCGGCTTCGCTTTCCCAGCGCCGGCCCGGGACTATAAAGCCGAGTTTGTTCCCGTTGCGTGTGAGGCTGTCAGTGCCCGCATTGAGGGGAAGCGGTTTGATCCTTCGAAAAACGCCTCAGAAAACATTTTCTGTTGATGCTGTCGCTGGGCCATTGATGTCAGGCCAGGTGGAGGCCGTTACCTCGGCCAGGGGTTTCATTTGCACCGGGCTTTGGTGGATTTTCCTCCCCTCCTTGATTTTATTTTGGAGCCTGTCGAGGATGGATTTAGAAGCTGGAATGCAGGAAATCCAAGGCTGCTGTTGTGGGGTTTTTTTAAAGCCAGAAACATGAGGCAGGTCCCTGGTGTGGGGCACCTGTGGGTCGTGGTGGGTGCTGGGCTCCGCCTGGGGCTGGGCAGGGAATTTCACAACTCCAGGAGCGTCAGGAATAGAAACCAGCCCTGCTGACTGCTGGCTCAGCCCCTTATCAGCTGCATCAGATCACCTTTCTAATAATAATAATCATCATCATCATCATCAGGAATACATAAATAATAATACAAGGTGAGATAGTTGCTACTCTTGGAGCTCAGCTCGGCCTCCCCGGCAGCCAAACCCTGGTGAATCACACCTGCTCCTCCTGAATTTCAGCATTTCCCCCCCGAGCTCCCCATCCCTCATTTCAGTTTTCTGATAGGGAGGCCGTGGCAGCCAGGCCAAAGCCGAGGCTGGAGCAGCTCGTCCTGGCTCTGCTGTGGGTGCCCTCCCTGGGGTTTTCTTTCTCTTTCTGTGATGATTTCAGGACCTCAAATTGCGCTGGAAGCGTTGGCTCCTGAGGGAGGCCTGTGTGGTGTTTATTTGCTGCTTGTGCCTTGCCTGGTGTGGCCCCCAAGGGTTGATCTCTCCCCCGTCCCTGCACCCCCCAACCCATAAATTGCTGATAGAAAAAGTTCAGAGCCAAATTGTGGCGCTTTTATTTGGACTTTTTTTTTTAGGGAATCACAGATTTATTGGTCTTTTTTTGGCTCCCAGCTTGACCCTGGGGCTTGAACTCATGGCTGACGAATTTCCAGTGGAGGAAAAACATTTATTAAAAAATCTCCTTTTTTTTGCCACGCTTTCGAACGAAGAGGACAATTTCAAAAAACGATGAGGCAACACCTTCCTCCCCTTCCTGCTCTGCAGAAACCCCGGGTGTGGAAACTGCAGCTGTAAAATGATCCTGGAAAGCCGAGGTGCTTTTCCTGGTTCTGCTGCCACTGGGTGGCTCCCGGGCACAGCACCCTGGCAGCGCCAGCATCGGCACCCGGGGGGCACCTGGGGCTGGCACAGCCCGGGTGATCCCCACCTTGGGCCTGCTCTGCCTTGTTTGCCTGTGGGAGGTGAGAGCTGCCAGCAGGAACTGCAATTTTTATTTGTATATAAATATATACAGCCATATTATATACACTTTTTAACATGTATCTGTTCGTATGCCTGGGCATAAAAACATATTGATTTTTTTTTCCTCCCCCTTTTTGGCTTCAGAAGATGGGCCACGGTGTGTGTTGGCTCCTGTTGTGAGGATCAGCGCTGGGCAGGGCTGGAGGCTGGTGTGGGGCTGGTGGAGAGGACACAAAACCCATCCTTAATGTGGAAAGAATTGGCCATTTGTCTTGGTACCCTGGGAAAGCCCTGGGCAGCGTCTTCTCATCCCTCCAGCCAACGTCCTTGTGGGGTTTGGGGGCCAGAACTGTGGCTGGGCCCCACCTCTGAGCATCCCATTCATCTCCCAGCCCTGGCCCATCGCTTCATCTCAGCCCTTGAGCGAGGCTTTTAACTCGGGCTGTGCCCAGATAAAACTTCTGAGGAGTCAGGGAGCGAGTGGGGATGGGTGGGAAATGCGGGGAAGGGGCGATGGGCAGAGCCCTGCCGGGGGAGGAGGCTCCTTGGGAATGCCCCAGGGCTGGCACCAGGGTGCATTTCCTTGAGCATCCCCTCCGAGCCGTTCCTCAGGCTCCTCCCAGCGCCCCGCTCGCTCCGAGCTCCTTTTCCTTGTGCTCCAGCTCTTTCTGGGCTAGATCTGGAGGGGAAAAAAAGGACATTCTGTCAAGTTGGCACCTTAGCTCTAAACAAATAGCACAGCGGGTGCCAAGTGTTGACATACTTTGTACAAACAGGAAGTAATAAAATATTTGAACTTCCTGTGGAATTTCCTTCTTTTCCACCCCTTTCTGCAGCCCTGAGTTCAGCAGGAGCCCTCCTGCAGAGCCCTCTCGCATCCACGGCTGCTGCAAAGCAATCCCCAGCAGGCAGAACGTGGGGAGCTGCACGGCTGGGAGCTGCACTGAGGTGTTCGGTCTGTTCCTGGGGAAAAGGGACACCCCCAGGGCCTCAAATCTACCTGCTGCCTCCCTTCTCCTTCTTCTCCTCCTTCTCCTTCTCCTCCTTCTCTTCACCTCCTTCTCCTCCTTCTCCTCCTTCTCCTCCTTCTCCTCCTTCTCCTCCTTCTCCTCCTTCTCCTCCTTCTCCTTCTTCCCCTTCCCCTTCCCCTGGCTCTCACCTTCTCTGCTCTCACTTTTCCTTTCTCCCTCCCAGTTCCCTCTCACGCCCCAGCCCTTTCCTGCTCAGAGCTCATGTGCAAAGTCTTTTCTCCCCTTTTAAATTCCTTTTCTCCCCTCTTGCACTTTTTTATTTTTCGCTGCCACTCAGTCTTTAACCTCTCTCCCCACTTTCTAAATCCCTTCTGGGTTTAACCCTTCTGACTCCCACGCCGCTGCTGCTGTCCTTGTTGAGGAGGAGAGGCAGACCAGGAGGATTTGTCACCCACGGGGTCCCTGTGTCCCCCCCGACCTTTGCTCAGCCCTGGCAGGGCTGTGCACGTGCTGGTTGTTGGTGCCCCCTGCTCTGCTCATTTTTGGGGTGTGCATCAGAGATTTGGTGCTTTTGGCCGTGTCCCTGCTCGCTGTGAGCGCAGCAAGTGACAGAAACGCGTCCCCAGCGTGGCCGGGACGGGGTGGGGTGGTGGCCGGAGCATTTCCCGTCCCCTCTCCCACCTTGTCCCTGCAGGTTTTTCTGGCTGGGCCCATCCTGCACTGCCCCAGGTTTCCTCCCTGGCTGCTTTTCCCTCCCCAAAAAGGCTCCTTGCCCCCGCGGGGCTGTGGCTGTCCCTGCCATGTAGCCAGCGGGGGGAAGGCTTCTCACCCACCCCGGGCTCGGCGTTTCCAGGAACCGCTGCTGCTCTTCGGCTCTCGGGCTTCTGAGAGCCTCAGCTGAGCCAGGGCTTCCCTCCCAGGGGCTCAGAGCCCGGCCCTGCACTCAGAGATGGGAAATGGGAAGTTGGGATGTGCAGGAACGGGGAGGATTTGGGATGTGCAGGAACGGAGAGGATTTGGGATGTGCAGGAATGGGCAGTTGGGATGTGCAGGAACGGGGAGGATTTGGGATGTGCAGGAACGGGGAGGATTTGGGATGTGCAGGAACGGGGAGGATTTGGGATGTGCAGGAACGGAGAGGATTTGGGATGTGCAGGAACGGGGAGGATTTGGGATGTGCAGGAACGGGGAGGATTTGGGATGTGCAGGAACGGGGAGGATTTGGGATGTGCAGGAACGGGGAGGATTTGGGATGTGCAGGAACGGGGAGGATTTGGGATGTGCAGGAACGGGGAGGATTTGGGATGTGCAGGAACGGGGAGGATTTGGGATGTGCAGGAACGGGGAGGATTTGGGATGTGCAGGAACGGGGAGGATTTGGGATGTGCAGGAACGGGGAGGATTTGGGATGTGCAGGAACGGGGAGGATTTGGGATGTGCAGGAACGGGGAGGATTTGGGATGTGCAGGAACGGGGAGGATTTGGGATGTGCAGGAACGGGGAGGATTTGGGATGTGCAGGAACGGGGAGGATTTGGGATGTGCAGGAACGGGGAGGATTTGGGATGTGCAGGCACGGGGAGGATTTGGGATGTGCAGGAATGGGCAGTTGGGATGTGCAGGAACGGGGAGGATTTGGGATGTGCAGGAACGGAGAGGATTTGGGATGTGCAGGAACGGGGAGGATTTGGGATGTGCAGGAACGGGGAGGATTTGGGATGTGCAGGAACGGGGAGGATTTGGGATGTGCAGGCACGGGGAGGATTTGGGATGTGCAGGCACGGGGAGGATTTGGGATGTGCAGGGGGTGGCAGCCCCTTGTCTCTCTTGTGGAGGTGTTTGTGCCATCGCTGTCCCCACAGTGCTGGTTGCCCTCACCCCATGCATTGTGAACTCTTGACTTGAACATGAGGTAAAAAAGCAAAAGAACGTGGAAAAGATGGACTGGAAAGGGGAAATGTTGTGTGTACACCCAGCCTGGGCTGGGCTCTGTGAGCAGCAGTGCTGGGGTGGCTGCAGGAGGAGGGTGCCCGTGGCCCTGGGTGCCCCAGCCCCGCTGCTGGGACATTTCTGCCCGGTCTGTGCTGCCCAGCTGGGAGCCTGGGAGGAGAAAGTGCTCTCAGCACCCTCAGGGATGACACTGAGCTCGCCTGGGCTCCTCTCTCCATCTGGAAGGGGTAAGAGCAGAGCCCTGAGCTGGCCCCAGCGCTGCTGCTGGGCTCAGCCCTGCCCTCCAGCCCCTGCCAGCCCGGCTCCCTGAGCCAGGGTGGCTGCAGACCCCTGCCCTGCCTCTCCCACGGCTTTGCTGAGGGGTTGAGAGTGCATCTGAACCCATTTCCCTTGGGTTCAGGGGAATCTGTGCTGTGAGCTCTTTCACAGAACCACAGGGCTGGAAAGGACCTTAAAAAACCACCTTGTTCCAACCCACACCTTCACTAGAAGGGATTTCCTCACCCCCCCTTTATTCCTAGTAGAAGCTAGAGAGAAAAAGGAAACACAGGATGAAAAATGAGTGACTCTCCACTACTGTCCCCACACCTTGTGGCTGAGATTTACTCCCAGAAAGAGCAAAACTGAAACTCTGTTTTACTGAGGGAGGGGAAAAGAGGTGCAGTATTGTACCCGCTTGGCAGCAGCCTAATTTCATAGCTTAAATGCCACCACAGGTACCAAGTGCCCTGTTTATCAGATGGCAGAGTTGGTTATTTCTGTGCTGAGTTTTGGGTTCTTTAAAAGCAGCAGTGATGGTTTCTGGTGAGATTTCTGACCTCTGGTCACTGCTGGTAGCAAAGAGCATCTCTTAGGGCTCCCCTCTTTGTTTTTTGGGGAAAAAGAGGAGAGTATGAAACAGAAACGTTCCTGTTACCTTTGAGAAAAGTGAATTACCAGAGCAGGGCTGGGAACCCCTCAGCTAAGCTGCTCCCCAGCCTGGGGGGATTTTGGCTGCTCTGCCTCAGGGTGTTTTGTGGCCTGGAGCTGTGCTCCGAGGGGATTTGTGTAAATCCACGCTCTGCTTTCTCCTCAAAGGAGATAAAAGCAGGTTTTGCCTCAGTTTTGTTGTGATTTGAAGCAGCTCTGAGAGGAGGTGGGGAGCTGGCAGAGCTCTGCAGGGTTTGGGAGCACTTTGGGAAGGTTGGGATGATGCTCTATGGGATGGCAGCTCCCGGAACCTGGAGATGGTGAAAAAAAATTCTCCCAATCCAGGGACACAAGGAAATTGGGATTTACTGAGTGGCAGATGAGCATGGGTCAGTGGGGACAGCCTGAAATGGCTGAGGAAGAGGAAAGGGAGTTATGGGATGGGAGCCAAAGAGGAGCAGGGACAAAATGATCCCCTCTTCCCATATTCCTACAGGCAATTTTTGGACCTCGAGGCAGAGATCCTGTGCTTTTTGCACATTTATCCTGGGATATTTGGGAAGTGCTTGGAGAATAAATTATTGGAGAGTCTTGTGCCTCTCAGAAGCTGGAGTGGAGACCCAGGACAGGGGTGGGTTGTGCCAGTTTTGTCCAATTCCAGATCTTTATCTTGGCCAAAAGGCTCCCTCGTGGGGCTGCGTAAAACTTGAGCTGGAGATGTTTTCTGTAATTAAAAGCAGACTCAGTGCTGAAGTGCTCCCGTGGGGTGATAGTTTTGGGTATTATTGAGGTCTTTTGTTTTATTCCCCTGCTTGTCCTTAGCTAGAAATAAATACACAGACAGTTCCCAGATTGTCTGGGAATAAGGAAAAAAAAATAAAAGGGAAATGGCAAAAAGAAGGGAAAAATAGAAAAAAAAAAAGATGCAACAAGATTAATCCAAGATAATTTCAGTAAATAAATGCCCTCAGCACTTCCTGGGCAGTGATTTGTCCATGTCAAATTGCTGTAATCTGCTCTAATTTAACACTCAGTACTGAAAACAAGCCGATTTCCCACTCTTCCCTGGCGAGGAAGAGGAGGAAATCCTGAATGGCTCTGGATGGCTTCCCTTGGAGGAAGCTCCATGTGCCCATCCCGGGGCTTTGGCCTCGCTCCTGCTGCTGAGGGACCTCCCGTGTGCTTCCCCTGGGATATCCTTGGATGTCCCATGGATGTTCTTGGGATGGTGCTCTCGGAGACACCGGGTCCTCCCAGCCCTGCTCCAGCCTCTGCTTTTGTGGGATGGGAACTCACGGGTGTCTGCTGCTCCCTGTGCTGCTCCAGCTCTGCCTGGAGGAGTGGAAGGGCTTTGCTTCATTCAGGAGCCTTTGGGGGAGCCTTGGGGCCCCTCAAATCCTGCAGGAGCCTTTGGGGAAGGCCCAGGGCTCTCAAATCCTGCAGGAACCTTTAGGGAAGGCTCAGGGCTCTCCAGCTCCTGCAGGAACCTTTAGGGAAGGCTCAGGGCTCTCAAATCTGGCAGGAACCTTTAGGGAAGGCTCAGGGCTCTCCAGCTCCTGCAGGAACCTTTAGGGAAGGCTCATGGCTCTCAAATCCTGCAGGAACCTTTGGGGAAGGCTCAGGGCTCTCAAATCCTGCAGGAACCTTTAGGGAAGGCCCAGGGCTCTCAAATCCTGCAGGAACCTTTGGGGAAGGCTCAGGGCTCCCCAGCTCCTGCAGGAGCCTTTGGGGGAAGCTCAGGGCTCTCAGCCCCTGCAGATCGGTGCTTGCTCACTCACAGCAGCTTTCTCTGCCTGTATTCCCATCTCTAACATGTTTTGATCTTGAAAGGTGGAATTTATTCTTTTCCCCAAGGGGGAATTTGCCCCCTTTGGGATGCCCTGTGTTCCCCCGAGGCTGTGGGGCCGCTGTCCCTACACAATCAGGGTTCATCTCCTGGTGGGGATAAAATCCCCTCGGGGACAAAACCAGCCCGGCCTGGGTTCTGTGGTGGGGCTGTGCAAGGTGCCCAGGCTCAGGGGGGATCAGGGAATGTCCCAGGGGACACCAGGGTGCAGAGAATTCCCTGGGGAGAGCAGAGCAGGGATGGAGGTCGCCTGACAGTGCTCCAAGCACTGGCTCTGCATCACCAGGGCCTTTGGTGCTGCAGCTCGAGGCTGTAATCCAGCCTCAAAAGGAATATCAGAGCAGCTGGAATCATCTGGGCTCCAGTAAATGCACTCCTCTAATTATTTTATTTGCCACATGCAGTAAATTCCACCTCTCTTCTCCAGTCGCTTGCTGCGTAACCACTTCAGAATCATCTCGCTTGAAAACTGCCAATATTTTCCAAGAGCAGCAACATTGGGAGTCAGGACAGGGAAATTATTTTTGCTTGCGTCCTACAAAGGAATCTTTGTTGGGATTGGTTGCAACACCTCCTGCTTTTGAAAGCTTTGGGAAAACCCCAGGGCACAGTTTTTGCTGGGGTGGAAGAGGCAAACCTGGCCTTGGAGTGGCTTTGGAAATAACTCAGAATGGAGAAATGGGCATTGCTGCTGTGTTTGGGAGAGATTCAGCTGATCAGAAGGGGTTTCTGGTGGTCATTGAGGGATGTTTGGGGGATTAAGTAGCACTGAAAGTTTTTTCCAGGAGGATGTTGGTGGTGCTCTGTGCCAGGTTGTGTCAGGGGCTGTTCAAAGACACAGCAAAAAAAAAAAAAATCAAACGCAAATCAAAGGCACAACAAAAGAAATTCCTGCTGGATCCAGCGGCGTGGTCCAAAGGGAGCAGTGCAGGAGGATGAAGGGGCTGGGATGGGATGCAGGTGGCACCAAAAAGGAATTTCTGTGATCATCGCAGCGAGGCCATTGCTGAGCTTCACTCCTGCCCGAAGGAGCAGCGTGTTCCCGTGCCTCAGTTTACCTGCCCGTAATTCCTGGGGGGCAGCAGAGGTTGTGGAGGAGGCTGGAAGAGAGGATTTGCAGGGCTATAAATGCAGCGTGGCCCCTGCTCCCTCGGGCAGGATTCAGGAGCTCGGGAGGACAGAGCAAAGAGTCAGGGACTGGAAAGGAGAGAGAGGGGAAAAAATGGCCAGTGCTAAAAGGCAAGTTTCGTTTCAGGGAAGACAACAGCTAAAGGACCAGAACTATCGACCGAAACCACAAGATCACATCAGATGTCAGGCAGGACACATCTTGTTTCTCCCTCCCGAAAAGGCTTATCAGTGCAACCAATCACTTTAATGATGTGGCGGAGGGAGGAAGAGGATTTGACTCAGAGTGAAATGAAATTTAGTTCCTAAGACCCTTCTCTTCCGCTGCCGGAGCGCAGTCACCTGTCCTGCAGGCAGGCAGAGATAAATCTCCTCCTGCAGCGGAAGGGGCTCAGACATGAGTTTGCATTATTTTCTCTCGCTCTTCCCAGCGTCTCTGCGTGCTGCAGCGGGAGCGGGGCAGAGAGGGGAGGAGGAAGAGGAGCACAGTGAGCAGGGAGTGCCCCTGGTGCCCTTCCCAGCCTCCGGGGACGGTGGCAGTGGGATGGGAACCTCTGTGCTGGCAGGTTCCCCATTCCAAATCCGATGTGGGAGCAGGGAACCCATTTCCCTGCGGTCAGCACTGCTCCCGTGGCTTGGGGAGCAGCGTTGCAGGGAGGATGAGGATGAAGGTGAGGGTGAGGATGAAGGTGAGGGTGCTGTGCAGGTGCTGTCGCTCTGGGGCTCCTCCTTCCAGTGCAAAGCTTGGAGGAGCAGCACATGCAGCAGGATAACAGCAGCCAGGCTCTGGAGATGGAGCCCAGTGCTGGGCTCAGGGGGATCAGGGGGAATGCCAGGGCTCGGCTCCAGCTCGGAGGAGGAAAAGCAGCTTTCAGCATCCTCAGACCTTGGGGAAGTTTGGGACTGTTCCCAACAGCACAGGCCGGGCTGGCAAATTGCTGCTCCCTCCCCAGAGCGCCAGGGACATCTCAGCTCCATCAGCTGAACCACGGCACATTCCTCGCACAGGGCTCCCCATCCCGGGCACAGTGTCCTTAACCAGTGTCACCCCAAGGAATTTGATGTGCTTGCCCTAATGGAACAGGTTGGGAAGTGGGAGAAACCAGCTCTGCTGGTAGGTCCCAGGTTGTTAGATAGCAGCAGGAGCTCCCTGGGACTGGCATCTCTCCATGGATCTATCGAATCTGAAAATCTGATCTCAGCCGGGGCTGAGGCAACACCAGCTGGATGTCCTTGAGATCTGTCTGCTTCCTCCCAGCACCCAGCTCAGAAATCTTGGAGTCTGGGAGTTTGCCTGATTCCATGAGAACCAGGTCACAGCTCATAAGTGAATTTTGCCTTCCTGGAATGGGGGGTGACTGCAGAGAGGCTGTTGGGGCCGGTGGTTTTTGCACCCTGTTCTGAGAGCTGCCCAATTTCCCGCAGATGTGCACCCACCTGCTGCGCTGTGACACCCGGGCTGCAGCTTTCACATCTGTAAATCACAACTTTTAACCCCCACCCTGCTCGCTCTGCAGTCTCAGGGGCAGATTTTCAGAGTTCTTATGGAGGGAAAAAGGCAGGGAAGCGCTGGTGGGGGATTTTCAGCAAGGCACAAGTGGGCTGAATGCTTAAACCTGATGATTTTTACCTGCTGCTGAGAAAACTCTCAGCTTTCCCTGTGTTGTGAAGGGCTTCAAATATTTTTGAAAATCTAGAAAGACTCTTGAAACCCTTGGAATAGGGACTCTGTGTCTTTTAGGCATTTGAGCTGCAGTTGCATGGAAATTCGGGCATGATGTTCCCTTTGATTTGGGAATGGGCCACAGCTCCCGCGTCCCCCGAGCTTTTTGGAAGCACTGTTCTGGATTTCTGTTTATATTAATGCCCTGTTTTGTTTTCCTTCCAGAGGGCTCAGTTTTGGGGTCTCCCAGCACAACCAAAGGCCCCAAGAGGGTTTATCAGAGACTTGCTAGGGTGGGCACAGGGTGGGCAGGGAGAGAGGCACAGGCGAGGTCTCAGCACTAACCCAGGAGTGAGAGGAGATCAGGGGCTCCCAAAGCCTCCTAATCAATCCCAGCCTGCCTAGAACGAACATCTCTCCCACTGCTGGAGCTTCAGACACTAAAAATCCTACTGTAAATGCAACATATCTCTGTGCTTCCTGCCAGCTGGCCTGGAGCCAGCCTATTTCCTTCAAAAAGAGGGATATTTATTTTCATCCTTTTAGAGGCAGCCAATTCATCTCAGACCACCACCAGCTAAAAAAGCTTTATAAATTAGCAGCCTTTTTTTTCTTTTTTCTTTTTTCTTTTTTTTTTTTTTTCCCCCCCTTCTTAATTCTCTCCCCCACCCCTTTAAATATTATTTTCCTTTGGTTGTTGGTGTGAAGGCTGTGCCAGGACATGCGAGCTGGGGCGCATTGCGCCACACTCCCCTTTCTCCCTGAGCTGCAGAAAGACAGTAGCAGCAGTGTCTCACGAAATCCAGAGGAAACCAAAGCAAAGCCCGGCCGTGACTGATTCTCCTTCCAAATGGCGTAAGCAGGCCAACTTCAAACATGTGAATAATGAGTTATCTGTGCCTGACTTTGTTCGGCAGCACAAGGGACGGTGCCTCCCAACATTTCCCTCCTGTGAACTCCTGGGCTCTGGTTTTAGCAGTGGGGTTGGCGCTCGCTGGGGCTCGGAGGGCACCTCCGTCATCCTGCGTCACGTTTGATCCCTTCCAGCTCCCAGCTCTGCTCTGTCCTCCCCTCCCTCCTTCCCTGGCAGTGGGGCTCCACCGAATTCTTCTGGGCTGGGAATTTCCCGTGGCGGATGTGGAGCTGGAGGTGGGAACCCAGGGCGAACCTGAGCGATGCTCTTGCCTTGTGTTAGAGGTGTGCAGGGATGAAACCAGCCCAGCATCTGCTGCGAGGGACAGGCTTGCTGTTCCCATAACACAGGAGTTTCACATGTGGCTTCTTTCTGGAGCACATGCTGGGACTTGATAGTCTAGCCGAGACTCAGACTGGGGAAGGATTCCAGCCCGTGCAGAGGACTGGCGTGTCTCTCTGAAGTACCTATTGCGAGGGCTCCAGGAGGGATTTGAAAGGTGTTTTGCACATTGAGACGGAGATTTATCCACTGCTGATTGCTTTCTTGTGGTCCCTTCTCGCAGACGTGTAGAGACTGAGCCATGGCTTTATGGGCAGGGAACTGCTCCTGGTGAGCCGGGCTCAGCCCTGGAGTTAGGCTGGGAATCTTTGGGCAGAGCCTTGGTGGGAGGAAAGTGGAATGCCAGGGGGATGCTTGGATGCTTTGAAGGAGGCTGAGTGTGGCTCAAGCTGCTGTGCCAGCCCATGCCACCCTCTCGTGGCTCTGCTCTCCTGTCTGGGGCTGAGGCAATGATCTGCAGTGTGTGTGTGTGTGTGTGTGTGCGTGCTCGTGAACATCCCTCGGCGTTTCCTCCACTCCAGCTTGCTGCCAGCATTCCGCAGCCAGGCTCCCGGGGAGCTTCCCAACATCTGCTCTGCCGGCAGCACGGGGCTGAGCCGGGGCTGGGCATGAGCGTGACACCCAGCTCTGAGCCCAGCAGGGCTGGCAGGAGGCTGTGCAGCTCCTCGGCTCTCATCCAACTCCATCTCCAGAGAAATTGGGGAACTGGGGCTCCCCCTTACCCCAGAGAGTGTTTTTTTCTTGAGAAAATGTCTCAGCTCTGAGATTTTGGTGTCACTTGAGCTGTGAAGTTCCTGGAGCCCCTTTCTACCTTTGATTAACTTTATATTCTGCGTCTCACTAATCTGAGAAAATCAGCTGCTTTTTGGCACTCTGTTTCCATAGCCTGGAAACACCATCCCAGTCCCAGCTTGGGAAGCCACATCAGGTTGCACAGTCCTAGAAGGAAGAGCAAGCTCTGTTTGGTCTTTGAAATATTTTAATGCAGAAAGCATGTCTTTAAATCAGAGCTCTGAGGGTCTGAGCTCGTGTGGCACACACTGTTTCGCTGTCTGCATTCCAAGAAAACACCCAAAACTTCCAGTATGCTTCTTATTACTGGCCTTAAGTGTCAAATTCAGTCGGCTCTTCCAGCTGGGAAGTGTTCAATGGGATCGTTTGTTTGATATGCTGATACAGATCTTGTTATTACATCAGGATCGTAGGTGATCTGTCAATGTTTACATCATGTCATGTTCAATACTGGAGTTAACCGATTCCGAAACCCGACCCGGCACTGAAACCCTGGTGCTGCTGACAAGGAGTGCCCAAGGTCAGGAGCTGCCACCATTTGATCGTGTTGAGCTCTGCTGTTGCCATAAGTATTGACCTGCAAGCCAGAGCTGGCCCAGCTGGAAATGCAGCGCAGAATGTCCAACCCCAACAGCGCCTTTTGTGCCCCAAAATTCACAGGTCGGGGTGATTAAGGCTTCTCAGGCAGATTTCTTGGGATGAGGGCTGGGGCTGTTTGAAGTTGAGTAAAATCCACCCACTGGCTTCGGGAGGCTTTGAGTCAGTGCTTGGGTGAAGGTAGAAACCACCTTCCTGTTCTCTAAGGTATGAGCTATTGTTCACTGGTTTCCTCTCTGTGACAGCTGTGGGCAGATGGGGAAGGGCTTTTAATGAAGCCAACCGCTGCAGAAATTAAAAAGCTCAGGTTGTTCTGATGAAAGAAACCCATTAACAGCGATTCTCTCTTGCGTGACAAAGTCTGACGTCCCCAGCCCTAAGTGACAAGCGGCAGGAAGTCCTGGGGAGACAGCCTGAGCTAAAGAGGGCTGCCAGGCCAAGCTGGTGGTTTTTAACTCATTCTCTGCCTTGCTTCACAGGGCTTGGGGCTGCCAGGTCCCACACGTGGGGATGGGGTGGAACACAGACTGGAGAGGGTCTGTGAAGAGCCCTGATCCCACCAGGGATCCCTGTGTTTGCCTTGACTTACATCTGCATCGTTTTCCACTTTTCAGCAGGATAGTTTCAGGGGTTTGGGGGTTTTGCTGCTGATTGCTGGGTGTCCCCACAAACCAGCCCCTTCTGGAGGGTGTTTGCTCCAGGCTGGCAAAGCCCACGGGGCTGTGCCCGTGTTCAGTCAGTGCAGGCACTGGAGCAACCACAGCGCAGCGTGACACAGCCACGTGAAGCCCTTGGTGGGGCTGCACGGCTGAATAATCTTAAAAAACATTATCAGCATGGAGATTGATATATTTTTTCAGGATTTTCCCCGTCACATGCCAGATATCACCACAGGATATACCACAGGTTTGCGCTGATAGAGAGGAAGGGAATTGAATTTTCATTAGATTTCTGGGGAACTTGATCTTTGAAGTCCTTTTGGCTTTCCTGTGAAGTTCTGACCAAAAAAAAAACTGGGTAAAGGTGAAATGTAACCCTATTTTTCTTCATCTGTGCTTAAATGTCTAGTGAAATAATAAAATGTGGGCTAAAACAAGGCACCTCAGTGCACCCACTCTTCCCCTGGAGAAAGCACCACGTGGTAGATGCTGCTCACAACTCCAAAGGCCCTGGATAATGCAGAGGTGCCTGAGGTCTAGGGACACACAAAGATGAGAAGAGATTGTTTATGGTCTTGCTTTGAGGTTTCCTTGGTTTGCTTCACACAGCAGGGAAAACACATTTTCAAAAGACCGCTGGGTTCTTGCTTTCTGCTGAGTTCATCCTCCCCAAATTCTCCTCTCTGGTGGCAGCACGTTTTCCCTGAGTTTGGACTCTCACATCCCTGGAAGTCTGGGGATTATGGATCTTGGAGGGGATGGTGGGGCTCACCTGGCTGTGGAGAGAGCAGAGAGGGATCAAAACCCCTCAGAATCTGTGGCTGGGAGGGGTTTGCTGGTGGAGCTCAGCTGGGAGTGTGAGCTCCCCTCCGGAGCTTCCCCCCATCCCTGCCATGCAGCATCTCCCCAGCCAGCCTGAGCCAAGCAACTGCGAGGTCAGGAGACCCCAGATGTTGCATTTAAAGAGGGGGAAGTGTGGGGACTTTCTGTGACTTTGCTATAAACTGGCACTGCGCTCACAGAGCTGTGCAGACCTGAGGAGGAAGGGCAGGGGGGCGCGGGCGAGAGGCGCCTGCGTTTTAAACGCGCTGCTTTGCTTTCTTTTTCTTCTTTAAAAGCCACCAAGAGCTGAGCTTGGCTCGGTGGATGTCGGGCTGCAGGATCTGATAAGGCCCAGCTCTCTGAAGTGCTGCAGAAGGGTTTCTGCCCAGCCTGTGTCCCGGCGTGCCTGCACACCTCCAGTGCCCGGAGCGCTGGGGCTGTGCCGCCGGGGGAAGGTGCCTTCGCGGCAGGTGCAGAGCGCTGGGGCTGTTGCAGGGCAGCCTGGCTGTGGCAGGGCAAGAGCAAGGAGAAGCCAAGGTCTGAACCCCGCACTGATGTAAAGCTGAGGCTCCTCTGGAGCCCCTCCAGCTTTGTGCGGGTGTAACTGAGACTGGAATCCGGCCCAGAGAGAGCGAAGCCGTTTGGCGATGAATAATGCAGTAAAATGTGAAAGTTATGTATCAAGTGCATTTCACGCGCCTCTCGCCTCGGGACAATTAGCATAAATTTAATAATTATTGCCCTGTGCCAGCAGCTGCTACCTGAGGAGCTGGGAGTGCTTTATGAACGCTCATTAGCTGTTGCCCTGCCTGGGGGAGGTGGGTGATTAGTCTGCCCGTTTTATGAGGAGGAAAGAGGAACAGAGAGAAGCAAAGTGAGGTGGCCAAGGTGTGGTACCAGCGAGGGCTGATCCCATCCCTCCTGTGCCTCCTCTGGCCCCAGAATCTTGGCTCTGACTGAGCTGGGTGGGCACAGCTGAGAAGGGGCTGGAGTAAGACAAGAGTTTATTCTTCACTCAGTGAGGAAACTCTGTAGGAAATACTCAAAATTCAACACTTGCTGGTTCCCCAGTCCCTGCTTCACCGTGACATGGTTTCTCCTGCCTTGCAGGTCTCCCCTCCGCATTCAGAGTCAGTGAGGGCTGGGGGAGGTCGGTCACTCAGGCAAGGGTGATCCTGATCCAGCTCCTTGACTGGAGGATTTCTGGATGATCTGGAGCCTCCCCTGTGGGTCACTCTGTGTCCACCTGCCCCGGGAGCTGCTCTGTGCCAGGACTGGCGCCCATTATCCTGTGTGAATAACAGCAAACCACAGAGGCAGAGGCTGCGCTGGCTCCCTGTGTAACCAGGGTGCTGCAGCCAAAGGGGAGCTGATCAGATACCAGACTCTTTTATCACGTTCCAGGGCACAGACAAAAGCTGGAAGACCAAGCCAAACCCTTCACCGACCGCTATGGAGAGCTGGAACGGCTGCGCCAGTCCATGAGAGTCACACCAACAACACCCAACCCCCGCGGATCCCTCAGCACCCCGAGCCACTTCGGCTCCCAGGCTCAGACTCCAATCCAAGGTAACCGCCTGCGTGGCCCCGTGTCACCCCAAACCCTCGTGTCCCTGGCATGGCTGGCTGGGAGCAGCCCCCTGGATGGGATTTTAGAGCTGGAGTCCAGCCCTCCCCTGGTTCAAGAGCCAGGGAGGGGTTTGTGTGGATTTCTTGACCTTGGAAGCCTTTCTGCACCCCTTAAGTCGCTTTTTGCACCCCTTAAGTCGCTTTTTGCACCCCTTAAGTCGCTTTTTGCACCCCTTAAGTCACTTTTTGCACCATTAGATCTGGGTTTTGAGGAACACCTGAGCAGCAGGAGCACGAGGGAGGTGAGAGCAGCACCCTTTGAACCCAGCAGCTCCTCTGACATGTAGGCAGCTATGGTTATGCATCAGCCAGGGAGGGTGCTCCGTGCTTTACATGCTAATCCCAACGGCTTCTTATCATTGTGTGGGTGCCAAGTGTGGTGATCCCTCGCCCAGCTCCTGCATAATTCCCCACAAGGATGCACACCTGCATGGGCACACCACACACACACACACACAGAGCTTTTGCTCTTCCCAGATCTGCCAGAGGCAAAGAGCGCCCGAGTCCCTGGGCGTTCCCCAGGAACCTGCAGCTTGCTGCCAGGACAGGGGCAGGGATTGCCACTGGAGTTACCTGACAGAGATCAGGCTGCTGATCCTGGAATTTCAGTCCCAAACTAAGCAAGGCATGAAAATACCTCAGCTGCTGTGCTGCTCCCTGTCCTTCTGCACAGGCATGAATTAGAGACCATTCTCCTGTCCTTTTCTGTGCTGCTTTTCCATGCACTTTTAGTCTCGCTGGTTCTTTTCCTTCAGAAATCAGCAGAGATACTAACATGGCTTCAAGGGATAGCATTTAAGCTGTCTGTGTTTGGAATTTTGGTCAGAAGTGGCCCTTCTGGGAAAGTTTCATAGAAAAAGCTCCCAAAACCCTTGTGCTGTGTTTTCAGAAGGGATGTGGTTGTTTGAAAGCCTCAGTGTCATTGGCAAAGAGGGGGTTTTGGGTGTAAAAACATGTTTGAAAATGTAACCCAAACTGTAAAAGTTGTGCCGCTCCTCCCAACCCAAAATTACAGAGAAAATTTAATTTATTTCTCATTGAAATGCAAATCTCCATGCTTGGAATTTTCATTGATATTAGCAGGCTTTATGAGAAGAACACGGGCATTTTGTCTAAGATTATCATTTGGGTTTTTTCAAAAGTGCAAGGGAGAGAGAAAGAGTTTTCTAGGCTTGTCCCGTTGGCCGCATCATAAAGAAAGAGATTCTTGAGGGAAGAAAAAAAAGATTTGTATTTTAAATTAGCACAGCCCCCTGCAGTGCCAGAAACCCAAAGAGCGTCGTTTGGAGCGAAGAATCAGGTGATGACACAAATTCAACGGGGAAAAAAATGGAGTTGGCCACAAGCTACCGCCCCTGCCAAATTCCCAAATGTCAAGTGACAGCAGGAGTGGAGACACACAAAATTAGCCTCTGAAATCATTCCTGCGGAGTGAATCCGAAGTCCCAGGAATGCTGCAAAAGGCGGTTTGTGCACGCTCTGCTCTTGGCTCCCTTGTTCCCAAGCTGGAGGAACCCTCTTAAAATGACTGTGGGCTCCTACCAGCGTAACTCGGAGCAGGACCAGCTCAGGAATTTTCATCTCAGCCCTGTCCCTTTGACACAGCTCTGGCTATGACCAATCATAATCATCATTTTAAAAACCCCTCTTTCCCTCTCACACACACAGCTTATTCACAAAGATCATCATTTTTAGCCGAGCAAGTGGAGCCCGGCCCGTGCCAAGAATAACACGGGAGTTAACAGGCCTGTAATTCTCACGACTTGGCACGTTCTAGGGTAACACACAGGAGAGGCCGATTAGTGGGAAGCTGAAGGAGATACCAGCAGGGAGGGGCGATGGGGCAGCCTGGGGTTCATCCAGACCCCGCTATCTTTTACAGGATGCTTCCCCTGTTTTTAGCATCCCTGTGCAGGGATTAAGAGGGGGAAAAGGAGATTTTTCCATTTTTCCCTCCATCAGTGCCCAGCTCCCTCTGCTTGTATGCTGGGAGTGCTTGGCCTCCCTGCTCTGCTGACCAAGCAGTTTGCACAAATTTCCTGATCCACTGCTGGCAAAAGCAGGCTGGGAGCTGGGATGCTCAGGAACAGCCTCGGCCACTGTGGGGGATCCCAGCACCTCAAATCCCTGAACACAGCATGTGGAGTTTGGGTTTTTAGGCAGGCAGGAGACAGGATTTATCTTGAGGAGAACTGGGGCTCTTGGGGGAAGTGTTTGCTCTGGCCCAGTGCGGTCTCTCCTCCTGAGGAGGGAAAGCCATGGCTGTGGTGGAGATCACGGCAAGGACGCCGCTGTGAGTGGGAGAAGGGCCTGGCCCTCAGCCACTCGCAGAGGCTTTCAGTAAAGCAACCCCTGGAGGTTATAAATAGCCCCCATGTAAAATGAGCATCCTGAGGTTAAATGGTCTCAAACCAAAACCCTCCCGGCAAGAGAAAGCCGATGGTTTCTGAAGGGCATGCCAGGAAATAAGGGAGGAGAGAGCGCGGCTCCGAGGCCGAGCGGGCCGGGTCCTGCTCTCTCCACTGCCAGGGTGTTTCAGTGGCTCTGGCCTTGCCTTGCCCCACTCAGATGGACAGAGGCTCCATCCCTTCCCATGCCTGTCCCCAGATGGGATGGACACTGGCAACCCTGCACACACCAGAAATCATTCCCGCTTGCGCTGCTCTGGGGGTAAATGGGGTAACCCTGGGTTCACCCCCTGTAGCCATGATGAGAATCTGGCCCAGTGCTGGGCAGCTCAGACAGGCAGAGCCCCCTCCCCTCCAGCTCTGCTTCCTGGCCTTCAGCCGAGCTGAGCCTCTGTTGAGGATTTGGCCCAATGCTTCTCCAGAGAGGTCTGGAAAATCTGAGTGTTTGCAATCCCAGCTCTGCCATCCCCACAGCGAGACACCAAGCTGTCATTAGGATGGCTTGAAATGGTTCCTTATTACGGGGCACGCCAAGCCAGAGCCTTGCGTGCCTGCTTCACTCAAGTCTTGCCTTTTAGCTTAAAAAAACCAAGCAGCTCTCAGAAGTGGAGCAAGATGTTACAGGGACTTCAGCTGTCTGCCTTCAGCTGCTTCTCAGGGCCCCCTGCCTCAGGGGAGATGGGCTGGTGATGGACCACGTCCTCCCCAGGAGAAGCCCCCAATTCCCTGGGTCCTGCCTTGCCCGTGTTTCAGCACTGGCTCAGGCTGAACCATTTTGTTCCCAGGCAGCAGAGCAGGACCTCCCACGCTCGAGTTCTGTGGTGGAAACATCTTCAACCACTCAAAAGCAATTGTGTGCCTTGTCCAGCAGCATGGAGGGGCCTTGTGCTCACCAGGACAGTTGCAAAGGGGTTTTAGATTGGATCTCCTGGGTACCAGAGCGAGCAGTTCTGATTGATGCCCTGCATGGCCCCCTGCTCCAGAGAAGCCGAAATTCCTTGATTTTGCAGGGAGGACAGTAAATGTCAGATCCTCTTGTAAGCCTCTCCTAGCTCTAGTGCCTGCTGAATGGTTTTTGGGAGACTCTGTGTTCAATGGTGAACAGCTTCAGATCTCCTGATCTGGAATTTGCTCAGCTTCATTCCCAACCCATTACTTCAGGCCAGTGTAACATTTTTATCATCAGCAGAATGCTTCATGATATGCCTTTAAAGTAAAGTCTTTCTCTCTCTTTTTCTTTTTAAATATACATTTTTAAAGTATTACGTTACTTTTAAGAAGCCTCTTGGCATAGGCAGCAAGTGCCCCTATTGTTTCTGAAATGCAACGTGGCTGCTCTGAGGTTAAGTCCTGAATTATGGGCCCAGCAAATACACTGAATTGCTGCTTCCTAATCCCTGTCCAGATTGACTTATGGTTTCTTTAAAATATCCGTTTCTTAATGGATAAAAACATTCTACCACGGGCAGAGACTAAATTGTTTCCAAAGGAAGCTAGGCAAGCATTAGTGGGAAGAAAACATATTGTGGGATTCAGCTTCAGCCTCAAAGGAAGGAACATGCTCGAGATGGGTTTCCTGCCTGCTTTCAGGCTTCTGTGTCTATCTTTAAACTGCTTTTCTACTCCTCTCCTTTACATTTGTGATGTCCCTCCAGTGAATTTGGCATGGAACAGTCACAGGTGGACCGCAGAGCAGTGCTGGGCAGGAGCTTACCCCAGGACAGAGTCCAGGCACCCACGACTGCTGTGTTTGTGCCGTGGACGTGTGGCTGTTCCCCAGGCACAGCTCAGGGAGCTGCATCCCTACACAACAGCAGGGAGTCCCTCAGGGTTTGCCCCAGGGGTGCCATCCTGCCTTTAACACGGGATTTTCCAGAGTGCTGGGGTCTGCAGTGCCAGACTCAGGGCGGAGTGGGGAGCCCCCAGCCCCGCTGCCGCTGCCCTGCCGGGCTCCTGGCCGCTGGAGCCCCCTGTGCCATCAGCCCTCCGCAGCGGGATTCCCATGGCAGACGTGGCCTGGCCCAAACCTGCTCGGCAGGCAAGGTGGTCTAGCTGCAGGCTGGGTTGTAAATCCAGCAGCTTCCTTTTATGTAGTCAGGGCTTGTTAATTTGTTTTAATACCCTTTGAATGCAGGTAAAGAGCAAAGCGCAGGCAGGGCGGAGGGGGAGCGCCTGCGATCCCTGCTCAGCCCACCCAGCCGCTCCAATTAGCACCGTTATTCATTAGCTCGGCGGGATGCGGGATGCGGGATGCGCCGGGCAGGGGGATGCGGGCACAGGGCTCTGGGATGAGCGAGGCTGAGCCGGAAGCTGGGAGAGCTGGGCTTGTTTAGTCTAGCAAAGGGCAGGCGGGGAGCAGAGCTGATTGTTCTGCATAAATACATCGAGGGGGTAAACGCGGCCAGGCAGAGGAGCTCGTGTAAGCTCTGGAGGACACTGCAGGCGTAGGACATGGGGCTCAACTGGTTCTGCATAAATCCACACTGGAATTAGGAGCAGGGTCCTCCCTAGGATGGGTCCAGAGAACTGGAGCATCCCAAAGGACCTGGAAGGGTTTGCAGAGGAGGTTGAGATGCGGTGCTTGATTCACTGAGCTGGGAACACCTGGGAATTTCCCCGCTCTGCTGCTGGCCAGAGTATTTGGGGTGGGAGAGGACCCAGGGGCTGGGTTTGTGCTGCTCAGAGGGGTGGGTTTGGGGCCGCGTGTGTGTGTGCACGGCAGCGCACGGCGTTCGGGGAGAATCACAGAACCGAGCAGCAAACGTGCTTGGCAGTGTTGAGGTGGTGCCTGGCGATGCTGCGATAAGGACCCGTGTGTTGTTGTGTTTTGGTTTGGGGTTTGTGTTCTTTTTCAGACTCTGCAGAGGAAGTCCGTGCACCCAGTTTGTGAGCTGGTTCTATCAGATACAGAGCAGGGCTCCATGGGCGTGTAACAACGGATGCTGTTCACACCCTCCTTTTTTTTTTTTCAACACCTCCCCTCCTCCCCCAAAATATATTTTGCTCTATTTTACGTGGGCTGAGAGGAAGAGGCCGTTTTCTTTTTTAGTTGTCTCTGACTTGGAAACAAATGAACTTGTTAGCATACGTGACAGAGGCGTGAGAGCGTGCCTGCATGTGTGGGTGGGGAGGAGAGCGGCGCCTTCTCTAGAGATGAGCTGGGACTTCACAGATCAGATGCATCTCGTGCACCTTCCCCTGGACATTCTCTCCTTCTCTTGGCCACCCTCCTCTCCGTGCTCCCACTAGGAGTTATTGTGATCAGGGGAAGGAAGCGGAGAGGGACAAAGACCATAAAAATGCTCAAAGATGGCTTGGAGGTCCAAGCGTGGCAGAAATGAGCAGAGAAAAAGCAGCCAAAGGTATATCCAGAGCGGGAATGTCTGTCCCCACTCATCACACACATGCTGGTGTGTTATATACAGAAGCATAAAGTATCATTAGTGTTTATATTGTCGTCAGTCATGGTGGAGTAAGACAGGAAAGGAGAGCTTTTTACCCTGCTGTAGATTTTTCATGACAATTTTGCAGGGCAGACATATGTGTAGAATTAGAACGGTGATCTATGGCCAGGCTGAAGATATTTTATATTCTATACACCTGGAGAGTGCCGAGCTATCAAGTTCCCTTTAAAGCCCCTTTATTCTCTGGGTGTCTCACACACTGTGAGTGTCTGTTGTGTAACATCCACACCAGCTCAGGTTTGTTGCTGACTGGGTGCACCAGCCACCGCGTGCTCCCCACATCTCTAAGGTGGGGACCAGGTGGTATCTGGGGTGCTGAGGAGCTGCTCAGGTTCCACACGTCGCTGCCTGGCCCCAGACGATCTGATAATGATGATGCTGCTGTACATCAGGCCCCGGTGCTGCGCTCTGCCACATGCCTGGGGTGAGCTGGTTGTCTGGGTACCTTTGCAGCACTGAAGAGGTCCTGACCTTGCTTCTGCTGCCCTTTCTTCCCTCCAGGCAGAGTAGATGTGTCCCTGGGTTAAGAGGTAGTGGCAGCACCCACTGCTCCTCAGGGATGGTTGCACATGAATCCCTAAAACCATCTGCAGGGTCCATTGCCTCATCTCCTTGAAGGCTTCGAGAGACCTCAGAGCAGATCCTCCAGCCCTGACCCCACCAGGGTGCAGGGACCAGTTCCACTCCATCCAAGGCAGCTCCCAAACCCAATGTGGTCTGAAGGGAGGTGGCCGAACACACCCAGAGGAACCTCTGTGGTTGGCAGCCTCACGAACCAGCCCTTCCCACCTCATGGCCAGCCCTTGCCACCACGACCCAGCTGAGGTTTGGCTGCCATCAGGGGCATCTCTTTGCATTTATCTCCTGGCCACCCACCCAAGGAAAGGCCTGTATTGTCTCTGAGGCAGAGGGAGAGCTGCTGTGTCACTGTTGTTTCATTTGGAAAGGGGTGAGCAGCTTTCAAAGCATGTTTCTATCCGGCCCCATGTGCAGGGGGGTCTTGGGGGTCCTCAAAAGGTGCAAATTACAGCTGCACAATTAAATCATGGGGTGTGTCCCGGCCTGCGCGGTCCCCGGGGCAGCTTGGCTCTCAGGAAGAGACAGTGGCATTACTAATCAGGGCTTTGACCTTTACATGGCTTTTATTTAATACACATTCCACACTTCCCCAAACTCCCATCCAAAACATTGACATTTCCGCTGATAGATTGGGTCAGATTTTGGAGTAGTTGGGGGACTCAATTCACTCTTACAATGGTTAAATTCTTACAGCTAAATGGGCTTATTCAGTTAGTGCAGCAGCTGGTGTGATTTCGAGAAGAAAATAAACATTTCCTTCAAATATTTTGATTGGCAACTGGACAACTGAAGTACTCAAGCTCGGATTGCCAGGGTCCAAAAAAGCAAATGGGGGCTGGACAGCGAGTAAGCGAGGGAGAACCGTAGTAAATCCTCAGAGGCAGCACTATGGAGCAGATGTGTGTGAGATGTGCTGGGGAAGCGGACAGCAAGACGGGGTATTTTAAGCCCATTTTCCATTGTGATTCCAAAGGGAATGCAGGGTCCAATGGTGCAGCTTCACCCACTCCTTGTTCCCTGGCTTTGCTCAGCAGCTGCTTGCTCCAGGTTGCTGTTTGATCCTGGCTGCGCAGAGGATATCCTTGCTGCTGAGTTAGGTGGTTATGGAGGGCCTTAATGGCCATGTTTTATTTGGACCTTGCTGGGGTTGTTTCAGTGGAGATTTCCTTGGACACAGGGCAGGGGCTGGGGCTGTGTGGCTCCAATCTGAGGCAGCCAGGACAGAGGATCTGCCTTGAAGTGAAGGAGATGGGATGGAGAGGAAACCTTGGGGTGAGGACCAAGATGGAGGGGAAAGCCTGAAGTGAAGGAGATGGGATGGAGGGGAAACCCTGAGGTGATGGAGCCTGGATGGAGGAAGTGCTGGAGTGAGGGTGCTGAGCTGGACAGACAGTTGTGAAGGAAACGGGATGGAGGGCAGCCCTGAGATGAAGGAGACGGGATGGAGGGCAGCCCTGAGATGAAGGAGACAGGATGGAGGGCAGCCCTGAGATGAAGGAGACAGAATGGAGGGCAGCCCTGAGGTGAAGGAGACGGGATGGAGGGCAGCCCTGAGGTGAAGCAGACGGGATGGAGGGCAGCCCTGAGGTGAAGCAGACGGGATGGAGGGCAGCCCTGAGGTGAAGGAGACGGGATGGAGGGCAGCCCTGAGGTGAAGGACACGGGACACAGCAGCAGCCGTGAGGGGACAGCCCTGAGGCGATGGCGGCCGCTCCCCTCCCGCCTCCTTCCCGCCCTTCCCGCCTCAGTCCCGCGGCGCGGNTCAGGCGGGCCCTGCGCGGGCCGCGGCCGCCGCGTTTTATTTTTGGAGAGATTTGGGGCTTTATTTGTAGTCTCAGACTGCTCAGGGAAGGCTGGAGCTTTATTCCAGGCCAGACTTAGAGCGCAAGGCCGGCGAGGGTGAAAGCGAGTTGGTCACGGCCACTCGGATGCCTCACGGCTCTGCTGGGTGTGGATTCCTTTTTGGGGTTCTCATTGAGGGATTCTCTTTTTGAAGGATCCAAATTCGCAGATTCCAGCGCTGCAGAGTGCTCTGGCCAGGGGTTCAGAGCCTGGCACAGCTCAGGTTTCTCCAGACCCCATGGCCTTGCTGTGCCTGGCCTGTAATTAACACTCTTCTATGCTCCTGTCTAAATTAGTAGCAGGGTCCCACTGCCAAATGGTGCAAGTTCAGGCCAATAAAACGTAGCCTCTAAAAAAAAAACCCTCTGAGTGCATTATAGAGGAAAAGGGAAATGTGCCCTGAGCGCTCAGGTTTGATTTCTATTTGCATTTTATGGAATATTATTTATGGAGCTGTGAAAAGTAATGAAGGAGCACGGTCTGAGCGCTGGAGATTCTGGGAAGGCAGCGAGGTCTGGGTGTTTGGGGGCTGAGGGGGTTTGGAGGCTGCTTTTTCCCAGCGCAGAGCTGCCGAGTTTAAGGGGAGGCATTCAGAAGACAGCACCTTTCCCTTCCAGTCCGGGTGCAGGCAGGATTTCTGCCCCATGGTCTCAAGCTGTGGTGCTGCTGGATTGCTACAGCCGCAGGGCTGTGGTCAGGCTGCTTCTTGCAGAGCTGGTCTCCAAACCTCAGCTCCCAGTGCCTGGCAGCAGTGGTGGCTGTGGCACGGCTTTGGGATGGGTCCCAGCGTCCTGCTGGGCTGTGAAATCAGGTTGGGAGCGCTTTTCCCAGTGCTGTGCTTTTCCAGCCAGCCCAGCGTGGAGCAGGGCTGGCCCTGTGACCGGGCAGCCGCTTCCACGGGCACTTCCCAGCGCCGGGTGTGTGCAGAGCGCTGTGGTTCGGGACAGCTTTGAGCTGCTCCTCTCTTATCTCGCCCCAAAGCCACAGCCACGTTCACAAACCAGGTGCTCCCCCACCTTTCCCCTCCGTGGAGCCTGCGTGGGAAGGCAGGCGCTGCTGGGTGCCCGCAAAAGGGCTGCAGGGGAGGGAGGGAGGATCCTCTCCTTCTCCTTCCACGGCTGAAGGACGCACCTGGGATCAGAAGGGAGGTTCACATCAAGTCCCCTCCATACCTGCTCCTCCAGAGCGTGCCGTGTCACTAGGTAGCTGGAAGGGATTGAATCAAGTGCTCTCTCCTGGGGAAATGCTTCGGGGCCTGGAATGCCAGCCCTGAGAAGTTAAAAATGCTTCATTGTAATAAATAGATCTAAAACACACGTCCCTGTGCATGCCGAGCAGCCACACAACCCTCTGGATGTGTGTTTGTATGTATATGCATGGCCAAAACCAACAGGCGTGTTTAGCATACTCACCTCACATTCTCTTGCTCTGAGGGATACAAAATCCAGCTGATGTGACCAAAAAAAGTCACTTTTCAAGCTGGATGGAATCCCACTAGCAAAGGAGAAAGGCCCTGCTTTTAACAAGAGGGAAATGGAGGCGGTCTGAAGGACAGAGATTTCACTTCTCTCCTTAGAGAGCAAACCTCATTTTTCTCTGCTTTGATGCACCAAGGCCAGAGGTTCCTGGGCTCTGTCTCAGCTTTGGGACAGCTGAGAGAGCCACAGGAATGCCTCTAGCTCCTCAAAGGAACTTCTGCTGTGGATTCCCACCCCTAACCTGGGCTTCCTGCAGGAGGACAGGATCCAAAGCCAAGGACCCTTCCCAGTTCCAAGCTGGCTGCAACCCTCTTTGGGTTTAAACCCTCCAGGAAGAGGCTTGGGGGCTCCATTATCCAACAGAGCTGGAGAACATCCCCACCACACTGCCCGGAGTCTCCCTTCCCCCAGCAGAAATCCTGAATTTCTCACTCTCTTTATCCTCTTGGAAGGAGAAAAATACACAGAGAACTCAAGCAGAGGGATATTGTGGCTCCTGGCTTGGGAGTTTTCAGCTGTGTGTTTATCAGCTCCATCCCCTGATGGTATCAGCACGAACAGGCCACCCACAAGAAGGCTTAGCAGGCTGGTCTGGGCTCCAGCTTTTCCTGCCTGTCTCCGTGTGTGTGTGTGTGTGTGTGTGTATACAGCAGGGATGGATGATCCCAGGGCCCGGCCGTCTGGGGCCTGCCTCCATTTATTTACTACACAGCTGATGTCATGGCTAAACATCTTTTTTCAGTGTTTATGGGGTGTGCTGCTTTAATCTGCCTGAGATGAATAGACCCCTAAGAGAAGTCAGCTTAGCCATGTCTCTTCTTGGATAGGAAACAACAAATTTTAGGACAGGAAATGGGAGCAACTTAAACAACCGGATTTAGGGTTTTTAGGGACTTTATTTAAAGTCCCTCAGCTCTTTTCTCTGGCAGACCCAAGAGGTGCTTTCCCGTGTAATTCCTTGGGAATGCTCTAACCACCCGCTCTCCTCCTGCAGGCACATCAGAGCTGAGCCCCTTCTCGGACCCGCGGCAGTTCGAGCGCTCCTTCCCGACGCTGCCGGCGCTGACGGAGACGCGTTTCTCCGACCCCCGGATGCATTACCCCGGTGCCATGTCCGCCGCCTTCCCCTACACGGCCGCGCCCTCGGCCACGGGCATCGGGGGCATCAGCATGACCAGCATGCCCGCCGCCAGCCGCTTCCACCACACCTACCTGCCGCCCCCGTACCCCAGCTCCACGCAGAACCAGAGCGGGCCCTTCCAGGCCAACCCCTCTCCCTACCACTTGTACTACGGGACGTCCTCGGGCTCCTACCAGTTCTCCATGGTGGCGGGGGGCGAGCGCTCGCCCACCCGCATGCTCTCGTCCTGCACGAGCGCCTCGGCGGGCAACAACCTGATGAACGCCGGCCTGGGCGCGCAGAACGACGGCGTGGACGCGGACGGCAGCCACAGCAACTCCCCCACCACCATGAGCACCACGGGCAGGATGGATGAGTCTGTCTGGAGGCCCTACTGAGGAGGAACTCGGCTGGGCAGCGATGTCTTTAACTTAATCAGCCACCGTGGCTCCTGTTGGGAGCGACCAAAGTGATGCCAAGGGAAAAGGTAAACCAAAATCTTCCAAACCCAAAGCAAAGGAGCCTCTGCATGCAAACATCAAGCGAAGATGGACCAAGACCTGCGTTACATTTCAAGGCGGACACCCACGAGGCTTGAATGTGTCGCTTGATGTGGTTCCTTCCATATGTTTTAGGTATGTGGATTGTACATAGGGAAAAAACCCCCCAAGGACATGTGGAATCAGATGTTTGGTACTTGCAGAACACTTCTCGTTCATCTCACTCGCACCTCTTCCCCACACAAAGCGTTCAGAAGTGAGGAGAGTCTCACCCTTCCTCTGCAAAGTGGTTCAGAGAAGAGGAAACACCAGGGAGTCATCCAAGCCATCTCTCTGCCAGTGCAGGAGGACCGAACTTAAAAAAAAGGAGAAAAAAAAAAAAAAACCCCATTGTCTCCTGTCCTTCCCTCCCCACTGGTGAAGGGTCCCTGAGCACCAAAGAGCAGTGGGGTCTGCAGCACAGCCAGGGCCACTGGGGCTCAGTCAGCCGCGTGAACAAGAGCTGTGATGTGATTATTGTTATTAGTTGTTGACGGCGGAAGTTGTATTGTTCATTTTGGTGTCATTGTCGTCGTTTGTCAATCAGTAACGTGGCTGACCCCAGGCCTGGCTGACTCCTCCCCTCCATGTTTACACACGAGATGTACTTTTTATGGAGATGTTTTGTTCTGTTTGTTTGCTCTCTTGTCCTGACCTCACCGTTCAGCTCTTTGCTCCCCTTAGCAAACCTCAGTGATGGTGGCTGAAGTGAAGGCGGCGCTCAGGACAATCTGAGACATTTGAGATGCACTTCCAAGGGGCTCAGGAGCCTCTGGCACAGCCTTGCCACCGTTCTCCAGGTGTTCCTTCCGTCCCCTCTGAGTGGCAACGCTCAGAGCTGGTGGCATCATAGATCTGTTCTGGTCTTTTCCCATGTTCTCACCCAGAAAGGATTAACACAATTCCTTCTTTTGACTCACATGTGTCAGTTCATCCTGAAAGCTCTGAGATCTGGAGAAAGGAGCGGTTTCTACTGCTGGTGGTGGGAATGTTGTGAATTGATGCTTTTCCATCCCCTCACTCTGCTGTCCTTGCCCCGGGTGACCCCAAGCACGGGGATCTTGCTCTAGAGGAAGAAGCTGAAGAGAGGGCACCCAAGGTGCCGCTGGTGGCGGTGGCCTCAGGTGGCATTTGCAGGATCCAGGTCTGCCACACACCCTCACAGCTGACACCTGATCGCTGCAGCCAAACAGGGCCATGGTGGGAGGAGGCTGGAGGGGTGCTGTGGGCTCCTCCAGGGCTGGCTCAGGGGCTTGGCTCTGATGCGCAGCACAGGGTTTGTCACCTCCTGCAGGCCAGCTGTGCCCTCTGCTGGCATGGGAATTGGGGCTGGATTCAGGATTCCTCGTGCTGGCAGGGCTGGGAGGGCACAGACAGATTCCTGGGCATCCATAACTGCAGTACCCAGTGCCCTGCAGAGCCCTCCCGGCAGCCAGGGGACACTGCCAGCCCCGGTGCCACCTAAACCACACCTTTCTTTTTCCATTTCTCCCATAAACACAAGAAAATCGAGCCCCCAGAGCTGCCTTCCTAAGCCCTGTGCCTCAGCCACACTGTCCCAGCCTTGTCACCTGTCCCCAGCTCCCCGCTGGCAGCCGGTCACCCTCAGCACAGAGCGCTGGAATTGCACTACCCCAGCGAGGCTGGGAGGCTGGAGCAGCACATCCTGCCTGCCCTGGGGAGCTGCCATGACCACTCACAGTCCCAAAAGCAACGAAGAACAGCTCTTCTCAGTAATAATAATAAATAATAATAATAATAATGATAATAATAATAATATTTTTTAAAAAAAACCTTACCCCAGCAAAACTGCAACCTCCACTTGCCTTAGCGCCGGCGCTCGCTGGCTCTGGAGCTGGACAGGGCAGCCTGTGTTTTGATGCCTTTTTGCATTTGTCATCCCATCCCACTGGTTGAAAGCACAAAGGAAACAAGGCATTCGTAGTTGTAGGTTAATTTAAGACTGTTTGTAGTGAGTTTTAAAAGAGAAAATAATAAAAAGAATGGCAACGATGTTGTTTTTATGACATATTGTCATGTGAAGGTGTAAATAGATGCACCTCTGTTGTATGCAAATGGTCATGAGACAGGTTTTTTGCTTTGCACTATAATTTGCTTTTTTTTTTTAAAAAAAAATGCACAATCGCTTGTACAGTAAAGCCCCTTTGTCTGGCTCACAGAATATTTAACTATAAAATCTAATTTTTGGTCTTATTTGTTATAATAATATAATTCTTAAATGTGTTGAAGGATATGATTCTTAATAATGCTTCTAATACTTGTATGTGCAGGGTAAAATAACACCAGACTAAGGAGATGAGATCAGAGATCTTTGTAGATAAAGAAGGCTAAAGTTGTTGGGTTTTTTAATGGTGTCTTATGATGGACATTAAAAAAAAACATGCTAGTGATACCAAAAAAATGTGGTTATTTGTGTAATGCCCCATCCCTACTTGAAGGTAATTACCCTATATTTAATATGTAGCCCGATTTTTAACCTGTAGCACTTGTCACTGTGGGAGGTGGGGAGGGGGAGAGGAAGAGGAGGGTCTGCTCCTGCTCTGGAGAAGTCACTGGGGAAGCTGTGGCTGGAGGAATCTCCCGGCTCCGGCTTCCCTGCGAGCAGCCGGGCTCGGCGGGGCTGCCGTGGGGGCAGAGCCACGGCTCAGGGCGCACTTCTGCTTTTCTGGTATGGGGTCACTTCTGCTCCGCTGGCCGTGGCCGTGGCCTCGGGCCGCCGTGTAATCCTGTCGATGCCATGTGGAACAATAAACGAATGGTTACCATGGCCCCGCTGCCTCCCGCCTGTCACTTCTCGCCAGGGGCCGCGCCCGGGGCACGGGGGCTCCTCACGCTGCTCTGTCTCTGCCCCGGTGCAGAGGAAAGTTCCTCACGCTGCTCTGTCTCTGCCCCGGTGCAGAGGAAAGTTCCTCACGCTGCTCTGTCTCTGCCCCGGTGCAGAGGAAAGTTCCTCACGCTGCTCTTTCTCCAGGCTCTGATTTTTGGCTCATCCAGAGCGCCCCGGTAACCAGATTCAATGTTTGGGGGCTGCTCTTGGCCACAGTTTGGCACCACAAGGGTGTCCAGGGGAGGCCAGGCAGGGGTGGGATGGGGTGGGAGGACCTGAGCTCCCTGCAAACCCATTTAAACCTCTCCAGAGGGGTCTGGAGCACTCCCCGTGGCCGGGGCAGCCCCGGCGGGGTGACCGCTGCATCCCAGCCCGGCATCCCCTCCCTGGCCTCCTCCTGCCAGCGCCGTCCCGAGCCGCAGGAGCTCCTCACAGATCCTGCAGCGCCCGAAGTGCCGGGCGGTGCGAGCCCAGACCCCTCAGCACTCAGCCCTCGCCTCCAGAGCCCAAATGACAGCTGAAAGGCAAAAATCAAAAGATCCCAGCCCGCAACAGGATCCGGTGCCAGGGCGCTGCGGGCCGGGGCTCCCCAGGAGCCGGGGAACTCAGCGCCAGAATTATTCATGAGCCCGGGGCAGGAGCGCCGGGGCCGTTCCCGAAGTTCTGCCTCCGCCCTGCAGCATCTCCGTGAGCGGAGCCCACAGCGGCGTTTGCGTGGAAAAAAAAATAATAAAGAAAAAAAAAAATTAGGAAAAGCCCAAACTAAACCACAATAAATGTCTCCGCAGCCCTGGCCAGCGGGAATATGTTCCAAGGAAAACCCGAGACTTAGCTGCCCTTTCTTCACAGCTGCTGGGAGAGGAAACACCCCGAGGTGTAGCTGTTATTTACAGGAACTTTCTGTTCCAAACGGATCCGTGCTTTTCTCTCAGCCTCGGTCAGAGCTGCAGTGGGGAGGGAGAAGGAAAGGGGGAGGTGGGGGAAGAGGACAAATTAAAAGGGTCTTATTGTACTGACACGCTCTGCACGATCCGTGACACCCATGGAGCTCAGGTGGGTTTGGTGCTGGTGCCCCTGGAGGGGATGAGGATGTGTCAGACCAAACCAGTGCCAGGGAGCACCTAAAATCCTGATGGGACACCCAGAGAGCTGATGGTATTAAATATGCACAGCACCTGAGGGCCAGAGGGGTGGGATTTTTATATGGACATTCTTTTTATATGGGTACTACTATTATTATTATTATTATTACTATTATTATTATTATTATTATTATTATTATTATTATTATTATTATTATTGTTATTCTATGGGTGATATTTAGTTTTGTAAGGCTGATGGGTTTATGTTGGGAATATTTTTACCTGGGCCACCTACCCTGCATGGCATCCAATGTGCTGCTGCTGCTGCTGCATCGAGCTTCCACACAGGTTTTGCCCCAGTTTAATGAATTTAAATGGGAAAGCTGGACCCCAGCATGGCAGCGTGGGCTTGTGGGGTGCATCAACCCCTCCCAAAGGCTCCCAAATACCCAAGGGCTCCCTCTGTTCCAGGAGGAAGCTGAAAAACAGGGCTGGAAGCAACAGCAACAGTGTGGAGCAGGAATGTTTGGGTTTTCTTTTGCAACAGAAAACTGAAAGGGTAAAAAAAAATAGCTGGAGCTTGGAAAGTTATTTTTTGGGCATTCAGATATTAAATTGCGTGGAGTTTGGACTAAAAAATCTCCTAGGAAAAATGAAGACTATTTCCTTTGAGATCAGAGCTAACAAAAGCCTCAGCAAAAGCTTGTTTTATTCTCATTCCAGCCCAAACTCTAAAGCTCAGCTTCTGTTTTAATGACTCTGTAGTGTCCAAACTGCCTTGGTAAATAATCTTTTAACTTGCACAAATTCTGAGCCTACATAGGATATAGGCAAAGGATCCTGGCTCTTGCCTTGCCCACATCAAGCCCTTAACGAACCAGGCCCAAACGAGCAATCAGCATCATTAAGGCCCAATTCTGTTCCTCTGAAATAGGAATGGAATCCTGTTCCTCTGAAATGCAGCCAGATGGCCCTGAGAGGTGCAGGGCACCCACCCAGCAGCCCCAGGGACCCCCAAAACCTGCAAAAAAATCCCCCCTGTGGGCACCCAGGTGGAGCAGAGCGAGCTCCCCACTCTGGCATCATCTCCGTGGGCATCCACGGGGGGTTAATCCCCCTGCAGGGCCTTCCTGCTGGAAAGGATGGGGCTTTGTGGGGCTGGGGTGGGTGTTTTTGTGAATGCTGCCTATTTAGAAGCTAAATGATGGAAAACATGGAAAATTCATTAGGGTGTCTGGGCAAGTGTTGGGTTACACGTCATTCACATCCACTTACTCAGCGGGACCTCACGCCTTGGGGGAGAGATATATTTATATACATTTATATACATGGATTTTATACAGAGGAGTGGTTGGGGCTGGTTTTTTTTTCCCCCCCTCTCCATTTAATTTCCAGACTGGCACAAAAATGAGACTTTTTGCCTCTCTTCAAAACTTGCTGCCCCCCTTGGCCTGGGCTCGCTGGGCTCTGTCCCCTTCCCACCCCTGGGGGTGACCGGTGCCATTCCGAGCGCTTGGAAAAGGCAGGAGCTGTTCCCAGGATCCATAAAGGGCACCTGCACGGCCAGGGCAGGACCTGTGGGCTGGGATCCCCAGCTGGCTGCTCCTTCAGTGCTGGCTGAGGGGGGATCATAGCTGGGAGAGGAGCAGGGCGTGGCTGGTCCAGTGCTCAAAGTATAAAACTCGAAAAAAACCCACCCCAATCCTTCATTCCTGATAACTCAGAATTTCTCCAGTTTGCTGCGATACAAAGCCAGCCCAATGAAAACATTGTTCCATGGTCATGGGAGCTGCTTTGCTCAGGATGTTTCATTTTTCAGGGAGCTCCTTCTCCCAAGCTTCAGCCTGTCCTGACACCACCTTCCAGCCCTGAACCACATCAGAGATGCCACCAAGCAGGGCCATGTCACCTCCTGATGGCACCTGAACCTGCATCTCAGTGCCGGCAGCCCCAAAAACCACATCTTGAAAGCCTCAGCAAGCACCTCGTGTGCTGCTCTGTGATTTAATCACCCATTTTATTTTTATTTAGTCCATGCAAAGCAAGGCCCCCGTGTAACTGTTAATTCCTGCCAGCAGCAGCCTGCAATGCACGGAAGGTGTTTTCTTGTGCAGAGGCTGGGCCGGGCCGGGAGATCAGAAGAGTTTAAATTAAAATAGGCTCATGTGAGTCTTTATTCTCGGCTTAGCCCACAGAGGCTAAAAACGCTGTTAAGCGACGCAGCGCCGGGATCCCGCCGCTGTCAGACACCCGGCCCTGAGCGCAGCTCCACTTCAAAGCGCCGGGGCAGGGCACGGTGGGGAGCGAGGCCTCATTAACCCGGGGCTCGCCTTAGATGGGCCGATAGCGGGCTCTAATTAGGGCGGGAGGGGCGAGCAGGGGAGCCGGGGCCGCGTCCCGTGTGTGAGTGCGCGGGGCCGTCCCGGAGCATCCCCCAGGTGAGCGCCCCGGGCGAGCACCTGCTGCGTGGGCCGGGCTCACGCGTGACGGGGCAGGCNCTCCCTCCGCCTCCCGCCGGCCCCACCCGGGCACCCCCGGCCGCCGCTCCCCCCGGGATCCGCCTGCGGAGCGGGTTGGGAGCGTCCCCGCCGCTGCTGCAGCCCCCGAGGGTCAGGCAGGGCTGCTGGGGTTGCTGGTGATGTTCCCTGCGCTCCTGGCAGGCGGCACCGCTTGTCTTGAGCCCGACGGGGCTGGAAAAGCCACGGGTGTCTTGGCTGGGCAACAAAACCATCCCTGGGATGGCACCGGAGCATCAGGAGAGCCTCGGGTGCTGCCCCGAGCTCCTGCCCAAAGCAGCGCCGTGCAGCAGGGCAGGAGAGAAAAGAAACCCCAGGCACATTTCGGGGCTGGGTGACCTAAATTCAGGTTCTGTGATCACCCAAACCCCGGCCCTGCGAGCACTCACACCGCGATGCCGGTGGGGTGGGCGGCCGAGGATCAGCTCGGGGGTCTCCATCACCGTGCGAGACCCAGGGATCCCCGAGCGGAGACGCCGGGAGCCCCCGGCCCAGCCCCGGCCGGGCTCTGGCGGCGCTCCAGGAGGATTTCACAGCGGCGCTACCTGGCGCAGTATTTCCTTTCCCTCCGAGCGATTGCAAAGCCCCCTGGTCCCTGCGAACATACACAGCGAGGGTTTTGATTCGGCCAGGAAAAGAACCACGGCGGAGCCGGCTTTGGCTGCGGAGGGCGGTCCCGGAGCTGCCGGCCCCGGGGCAGCTCCCGGGGCTGTTCCCGGTGCGTCTCCAGGGTGGCTGCAGCCCAGGCCCCCCCGGCAGGTTTTGCTGTTTGTCTCTGCAGCCGGTGAGTTTATTCCAGCCGGGAACACCAGGGATTTTTGCTGTCTGCCATGAAATCGATACAGTAATTTCATTTCTCAGTCATAAATGAAATGAGCGGTAAAGCAAAGTCGGGTGTTTTAGCCGGAGTGAAAGAATGAATTGTTCTAATGGGGGACCTTAACGAGGTGATTAAATGTTCCTGCGAATCCTGGGGGTCCCCAGACTGTCCCGACCGCCACCGGACGTTTTTGGGGGTCCCTGCACCCCTCCCTTGTGCTGCCTCGGACCTGAGTGGTCCAGCACCCTGTCCCCGCCTGCGTGGGCAACAGAACTTTGCCCGAGCCCCGGCGAGGACCCCTCCGGGCTTGGAAATACTCCAGGGGGTTTGGGGCTATGGGGAAGACTGGAGGGAAGTCCTTGTTGTGGGTTGGAGCCGGTGGAGAGCTCCGCCAGCCCTTCATCCTCTTCATCCTCATCTCCTCATCCTCATCTTCTCCTCATGGCAACGCTTCCATCTGGGGATAGCCTAAAAGGAATGGGGAAAACAAACCCGAACCAAAGACACGTTTGTTACCAGCCGCCTTTCAGCTGACCCAAAGCAACTGGGGTTTTATGCCGAGTTTTTTCACAGGGACACAACCCCTGCTGCTTTCCGAGGAGGGTGGGCAGAGGTTTCCGCTCCCGGGGCGGGCACTTCGCAGCTCGGGGATGTTTTCCCCCGGCACGGAAGGCGGGAGGTTTGCCCAGCTCCACACTATTAAAGATTAAGCCCAGAATTTGGTCTTTGCTTTCCTGCCCCACAGCCTGGCAGCCCGACCTCGGGAGCCCTCCTCTCATGGCAAACGCCCAAGATCCCCAACTCCCCTCCTGCCCCTGCTCCATCATTTATTTTCCAGTGGAAAATAACCCAGCACTGATCCGGAGCACTTTGACAAGTCAAAAAATACGAGGCCATATTATCTTTAAACCATTTTTAAAAAGCCCCACAGTGAAAGCCCTATTGGGGCAGGAAACTCCAGCCAAGTTCCCCACGTCCGCCCCCTGCTCCAGTTGTATTCCCCTGGAAATCCTCGCAAAGAAAAACACAGGGCCTGAAAAAAAATTTGGTTTTCATTAAAACCCTCGAATGTGAGGGGTTCTGTAGCTTTCAATGGGGCTTTGATTCCTATAGATGATGGAATGTTTTCAGAACATTTAAAAAATGTTCTCCACCTTTCTATCTTATATCGGCGGGAAACTGCGCCGGCGTTTTTCTCCCTGATAGAAGTGGTGAGGGCTGGGTGCAGATCCAAACCCTTTCCTTTATTTACCCTGAGGTTTTGGTTTAAAAATGAGATGATATTTTCTTGTGGCTTTGGAACCAGAGGAGATAATCCACGTGGGGGAAAAAGAAATGGGTGGAAAACGCTGCAGGAATTTTTTTCAAGGGGGATTTTAATTATTAATCTATTTTTTTTTTCCAAGGAGAGGAAGCAGGGTCACTCAGCACATGCAGGCACCCACATATCTCTCTGAGCCCTTTTTGGGAGCAGCCGAGAGGCATTTCCAACCCTCTAAATCACCTCCAGTTTATGGAGATTGCCTGAAGAGATGATTTTATTGCCATGTTCCATCCCTGCTCCTGAGTGCGCCAGCTGGTGGCTTTTCTAAATCCCCTTTTATAGGAGATCAGCCTTTTCATGTAATTTAAGTCCATTTTTTGGTGAGAATAAATAGGTTCCTGCCCTTGGTATTTTTGAGGGTGAAGTTTAAAAGGCTGAGAGCTGAGGCGCCCCTTCCCATCACCCCCAACTTCACCTGGTGCCAGCGATGCCCGAGGAGCCCCAGGGTGCTCAAATGCCAGCCTGGGACTGCCCCGTGTCCCCTCCAGAGCCAGGGCTCATTCCCACCCCAGGAACGCCCCCAGGGCCCGGCCCTGCCCCGGCCTCTGCCCCGCGTTTTATCCCCGCTGCGTCCGAGCCACCGCCCGCCGGCACCCCCAGACCTCGGCCGGAGCCGGCGCTGCCCTCCTCGCACAAACCCCACCCCGGCTGGCATTTTGGGATGGCTCTGTGCTTTTTCCTGCAGGAAACCCCAAACCGAAGCCCTTTCCTGCTCCTCGCTGGGGCTCGGGGCACGCGGAGGGCGAGGAGGAGCTGCCAGCCCAGCCCAGCCCAGCCCAGCCCAGCCCAGCCCGGCCCGGCCCAGCCCGGCCGGCATCGGGCTCCGTGCCGGGCTGGTCGGACCGGTCGGGCCGGCTGGGCCGTGCCCGTGGCACCCAGACACGCCGTGCTCGCCCCTATCGCTGTCCCTGCCCCTCCCCGGGTGGCAGCTCAGCCTCAGCCCAATTACCGCTCATTAATCGCCGCCCCGGAGAGGCCACCCAGGCTGCGGTGGCCCGGTGCCACCGCGAGTGCCCGGCCCCGCTGCCCCGCGCCCCGGGAGAGCCTACAGCGCTCCCGGCCTGGCTTTATCCCGGTTCTTCCCAGGGGGATTCGAGGGGTTTGAATTAACGCGAGGCAGCTGAGAACGGAGTGCCAGAGCCCGGCTCCAGCCCTGCCGGCTGACCCAGCGCCTTGGGAAGAGGGTCTGGAGCTGGATTGGAGCTGGATTGGAGCTGGACTTAGAGCGGGTTTAGAGCTAGTTTGGAGCTGGGTTTACAGCTGGCTTTGGAGCTGGGTTTACAGCTGGCTTTGGAGCTGGATTTGAGCTGTTCCCCGAGTCGGGGTCCTTGCGGGTTTTGGGTCCGAGCAGCAGCGATCTGGAGGGTCTGGGGTGGTCCCATGGGATGTGGTTCCATGGGAGCCTGGCCATGGGGCTGCACTTCCCTGGGCAGGGATGAGCCCATCCAGGGTGGGAAGAACGCGGAGCTCCCGGGCTGCCCGGGCAGGGGGGACGGCTCTGCCCATCCCGGCTCCTGCCCCAGGGCTCCGGGAGCCCAGGAGAGCGGGAGTGTGCCAGAGCTCACGTAGGCAGGAGGAGCTGCCGCCTCTCCAGGGCGGGATAAGGACGGGACTCGCTCCCCTCTCACCCCGGGCGGCACCAGCAGCAGGAGACGGGGCTGGTTCCGAGCTGGGAATGCCCAGAGCCCCGAGCCAGGAGCCAAACCCAGCACCCGGCTCCTCCCTGCCACGAGAAATACAAACAGCATTAAGTTTTTAATGTCTAATTAAGAAGTTTTAATGTGCTCCCCTGGCACGAGGGGCACGGCGGCTGCCGCTGGAGTAGTGAGGTAATAAAACACCCGCACGGAGCTTCTAAGGATTTGAGGATCTTTGTTAATTTTTAATTAGCACGTGGAGCCAGGCTGGGTTAATGGGCAAGGACCTCGTGGTTCTTTAGTGGGCGTGGACCAGCACAGCATCCCAAAGCAGCATCCCAAACCAGCATCCCAAAGCAGCATCCCAAAGCAGCATCCCAAAGCAGCATCCCCCAGATTCGGGGCTGCTGAGCCCGTCTGGAGCTGGGCAGCCGCAGCTGGGCCATGGCTGAGCCCCCCAGGTCCCTCCCGAGGCTCCAAGCTGAAATTACCCCACTCAAAGGCCCCTCTGTAACCCAGCCCGGGGTTGATCTGTGCCTTGAAGAGCTCCAGCATTTACCTACGGGGAAAACCAAACCTTATTAGATTAAAACCAAGCCCCTCTGCATGAATCCTCTCTCTCTTTAAAAGGCAGAGATGGGGGAAAAAAGAAACCTGGGACAGGTTTAAGGAGCTGAGCCCTTCACAGGGGATGCTTCAGCCTCTGTAACTTCACAAATAAACTTTGCTTTATGCGTTTGACTCGTGGCACAGTTTTGGCAAATTCAGAGCCCTTCAATGCAGCGTTTCCTGCATTCCCGATCGCTGTCGGCAGGCTTGGGAAAATATACAGGTGGAGGCAGCAAAATTTAACTCTTTGCTCCCCAGTCTCAGCCCTGCCAGTCAGGAAGAGCTCAGGGCTGCTCCAGAAGGGACCAAAGATCTCGGATGGGAACAAATCCCTGCCTCAGCAGCACAGGGAGATGTTCAGGATGGGCTCAGAGAAAAACAGGAGTTGAGACTGAAGGAAAAGGCTGGAAGCCAAGCTCCAACCCAACTTCCCACTGCCTGTGCTGGGGACCCGAGGGTTTCCATATCCACGGAATGGCCCCTGGCTGGCATCAGCTGCAGGAGCCCTGCCAGGCTTCACAGCTGCAAAGGGATTTTTATTCTGGGTTTTAAAAACAAAAACCAGGGCGAGAATGATGATTTTTGTGTGAGGAACCACAGCCCCAAGCCTCAGGTGAGGCTCAGGGAGGTCTGGGCTGGCCAAGGTTCATTGAAGAAAACCCAGGCATCATGAGTCCAGTTTAATTCCCTACAAATGCCAGCGGCCCTGCTGGCCACAGCTTGGCTGGGAAGCCAAATAAATGCAAATAAAGTAATAATAATTAAATAAAATAACAAATTAAAAATGTCAGCCAGGCCTTTTGGGCCTGGACCAAGCAGGAGGAGGAAATTCCAGCCCCTCCGTGCCAGCTGCCACCGCAGGAAGGTGCTGGAGGTGCCCAGAAAGTGTCTGGTAAATGCAGGGGCTGGGCTGAGCGGGAAGGGCACATCCACACCAGAACAGAGGGGCTGGATCCGGCCTTTTTTCCCCCCCAGCCCCAGAGATCAGCCTTGGCCTCGCTGGAGCACAGGGACAGGAGCACTGGGCGTGTGTCAGCCCGGACATTGCTGAGGGACAGACGTGTCCTGCGGCTCCCAGGAGGAGCAGGAGCTCCAGACCTCCCAGGGGAGCGTGGATGAGCTGGCAGGGACGCAGGCTCGGAGCGAGGACCCTTTGCTGGTCCCCGTGGCTCCAGGGCCACCAGCGCGCAGAGACCCGGGACAGCTGGGGAGGGATTACTCATCTCCACGGGGATTGCGGACGTTCCCATCCTCCCCTCCCATCAGGGATGGATTTCTCCCTCTCTGGGGCCAGCTGGGACCTCGCTGAAGCACCGGGGCCAGAGAAAGCCCCGTCCCTCCTCGCTCAGCACAGGGACCTCAGCCGCCTCCTCAGGCACCTCTTTAAAGCCGTGTCGGGGGTTTGGCGGGGCTGGAAAAGCCAGAAGGGCACCACGGGACTCGGCTGGGGCTCGGGCTGCCCCTGGGCCCGGGCAGGGCCGGAGCCGCCGGCGCCGCTCGCGGGGGAGCCGGGGCCAGGACAGATCAAAGCGCCCGGGAGGTTTCGGAGCGATGGACGAGAGAGGGCGAGCAGACAGAAACCCGGCCCGGATGCGGCGTGCGGGGCTGCGGGAAGCACGGGGGAGGCGCAGGCTCTGAGCTCTGCCCCACATTCGGGCGATGGCCTCAGGCGCTGCTTTCATCTCGCTCCGTCTCGGCAGAGCCGCTGAAACGCGGCCCGCGGCGCTCCGGGCGTGTGCGGGTGGAGAGACGGAGCCGGGGCTGGCACCAGGGCCGTGCCAAGGCGGGGCCACGCCAGGGCCCGGCTGTCCCAGGAGCCACCGAGCTCGGGTGTCCCCAGCACACCTCACCCACCCCCCCCAGTCTGGGAGCGTCCCCAAAGCCGTTTGCTCTAAGAGGGGAACAACGCAGAACTGAGCCCAAGCCGGCATTGCTGCAGGGGAAGGAAATTCGGGCATCAGAGGGGAGCTCCTGCACCCACCATCAGCCCCCTCGTCACATCTCCGAGGGATGGAGCAGCAGCAGCAGCAGCAGCAGCAGAGCCCATCTGGCCACGTCGGGAAGCAGGAGCAGGAGCTGGGAGCAGGAGCAAGAGCAGGAGTTGGAACAGGAGCAGGAGTTGGAACAGGAGCAGGAACAGAGCAGAAGCAGGAGCTGAGGCAGGAGCAGGAGCAGGAGCCGGAGGAGGAGCCGGGGCAGGAGCTGGGAGCAGGAGCAGGAGTTGGGAGCTGGGAGCAGGAGCAGGAGCAGGAGCAGGAGCTGGGAGCAGGAGCAGGAGCAGGAGCAGGAGCAGGAGCAGCTCTCTTTGGGGCCCAGAGCCCCGGGATTCACACCCTGCTCTGCACCAGCCCTGCTTTGCCCATTCCCATCTCCCGGGGCCTGTCCCAGCAGCCGGTGCTGGAGCGGCCGGGAGGGACCCGGCTGTCCCTGGCTCCCGCCGGGATTTGCCGGGACGAGAGGAAGGCACAGCCCGAAGAGAAGACCCGGGTCACTGGCACAGGCACTGCAGGGCAGAGAGCAGGAAAAAGGGAACCTGAGCCCAAACCCACACTCCGCTGGTTTCTGGGAAGGGTTTGCAGTGACCACAGGAAAACCACACAGGTCTGGGCAGCACCTGTGGGGTCCCAGCCCGGCCTGGGGCCGTGGCACAGCGGGCACAGCCGAGGAAATGCGCGGCGGGAAGGCCGGAGGGATGCGCTGACCCCAGCGCCATCATTTCCCACTTACACCCGGCCGTGGAGCATCCCCCCATGCTCGGCATCCTCCAAGGTGCACCAGGACTTTCCCCTCTCGGACCAGCCCTTCCCAGCTCCCAGCAAGGCCGGGCTGTTCGGGAGCTCTGCGCGGCCCCTGCTCGGGGTTTCCCTCACCCGCGGCTGCAGCGTCCCCAGCTCGCAGAGAAGGTGGGAGGGAGGGGAGGCCGGGCCGAAGTCCCGGTTGTGAAATCACCCCCGGTACCTGCCCGGCTTTGAAATGCAAAGCGCCGGGCTCCGCTCGGGCAGCGCCGCTGCGGTCTGAGGCCAACAAAGCTCTCAATACAAACGGGCCGTAGTCGCTGATCAACGAGCAGCTTCAGACCGAGAGGCATCTCGCATGCAAATGGGATTTACCGCTAATTAAATGCACAAAGGAGATTTTTCCAGGCATCCAAGGTTGCTCCTGCGGAGTCTGAACTCCCACACGCGCACACACCCAGCGCCTCTGCAGAGCGAGGGCTTTTTGTGCGCACAAAGCGCTTCATTTCCATGCGCGTGCATTGGGCAGCGCTGCCATTCCCGGCTCCTTCCCCGCTCCTTCCCCGCTCCCGCCGCCCATCCTGACCCAGCACCAGCTCCCGGTGCCACCCCCGCGTCCAGCCCGGCGGCAATCGCAGCGCTGGGACAATTCCAGCCCATTTCCAGCTTCGGTGGAGCTGGGTGAGGTCTCGCAGGTGCTGGGCTCCTGCAGGTTTGGGGAAAAGGTTTTGGTTTGAGGGACAAGACTCACAAGGTCTCGTCTCCCAGAGGGATCCATGAGGGCACTTGCTCTCCTGGCCCTGAGGACAAAGTCCCTGTCCCGGGAGGATGTGACCCCAAGAGCCAGACCAGGGATTGCTCTGCCAGGAATAGCTCCCAGGTCTCCCCTCAGCTCACCCACAGCCCCTTCCTGTCCCCGGGCAGCCCAGGGACATCAGAGCCTGCGTCACCCAGCCCCTGTCCCCTCGTCCCAGCACACGCAGACCCCCAAGGCCGATCCCCACCCCAAAGCTCCCCCCGCCGCTGCCCCCAGCCCTGCCCGTGTCCAGGCTGCCCAGTGGGACAGGGACAGAGGTTCCCAGGGCAGGCCCTGGAGGGTCGGGCTCTGTTGGAGTCACCCCGGCTGAGGGGCAGCGGGGACGTCCCAGCGCTTCCCAGCCCCGGGGGGATGCAGGGGACACCCAGGACTCAGACACGGCCGCGTTCCACAACCGCCGATGGCTCCCGCCGCCACCACCCACACTCGGGGTGTGTTGGCAGTGCCGAGATGTCGGGTCTGTATCTCCTGCTCATCTCCGGCTGAAGCATTCCTGTTTGTTTACTGGTCCTCTCCCCCAGTCACAGGATCCCAGTCCAGCAGAGGAGCTTTCATTTCCCGGGGACATCTTGCATTCATTAGGACTTGTTGTTATTGACTGACAAGGCTGCTAATTCCCAAGGTCCGATTTAGCCCTCAAAACCACCAACATGTGCGCTGGGGAGTTGCTACATCCCTGCCAGCAGCCAAGTGCGCTCGGCAGGCACAGAGGGAGCCCAGATTTTAAGCCAGGGAGGTTTGGGACCTCTCTGCCCCTTGCTCAGCATCTCCAGCCCTGAGGGCTCCCTGCGCTGGTGGCTCTGCAGGGGCCACGGCCGCCGCGCAGCCCAAATATTCCCCTCTGCAAATGGGAAAAATCAGACCAAAAGCAGCTGGGGAGATGCTGGGGGGTGACGGGGACGCTCCGAGGGGTGACAGGGACACTCCGAGGGGTGACAGGGGCGCTCCGAGGGGTGACAGGGACAGCTGGAGCACAGGAGCAGCGCCGCTGTGGGGAGCAGGGGCAGGAGCCGGGTGTGACCGGGAGCGGGGGCAGCGCCTGAGCCGCGGCGGAGCTGCCCTGGATGGGCTCCGGCTCCGGGAGCAGCGGCTTCACCGCGCTCCCCATCGCGGGCATCTCCGCCCGCGCTGCTGCTCTGCCCAGAACAAACACACGCCGTGCTCAGCGCCGAGAGAGCGGCTTCACTGCGGCTCTGACTCACCTCAGCCGCGGATTAAAGTCTGAAGCAATTCCAGCCCCCGGCTCCGGCCCCACCCGGGCCGCGGAGCTGCAGCCCCGGGGGCGGAACCGAGTGGAGGCAGCGCCGAGGGTCGGGGCCGGGCAGGGACAGCGGCCCCGGAGCCCGGGCCGGGGCTGGGCAGGGACAGCGGCCCCGGAGCCCGGCCCGGCCCCGCCGCGGCGGCTGCAGACCGGGAGGAGGCCCCGGAGCCGGGGATGCACCTGCGGGAGCTCCCGGCTGTGACCTCGCGTCTGTGCCCCGGGAACGCTTCTTCCTCGGCCAGGAACCCGAGACCCCGCAGGAAGGGGAAGGAATCAGAGCTGGAGCTGCGGGCACAGCACAGCCCCGCTGCCACCTGCCCTGGCCCAGCTTTTGGGGGGCTCTGGCGGCAGGACCGCATTCCCTGAGCGTCTTTGTGGGGGACCAGGGGCTCCCGGGTGGCCCCAGGGTCCTTCAGAGAGGGGTGGAACCCATTTCTCTGAGGCTGAGGAGCTGCAAGGGTTCTGCTCAGGGCCGCAGGGACAGCAGCTCTGCCGTGGGCCCCGATCCCCATGGGAATGAGCAGAGGTGCGGGATCGGCATCCCGAGGTCCAGCCCCACGCCCATGGGAAGGGGCAGCAGAGCTTCATCAGCTGCTCAGGCAGCTCATCCACCTTCCTGCAGGGATCCTGAATCCTGGGAATGGGCTCCAGGCTGCCCCTGAATCCTGGGAATGGGCTCCAGGCTGCCCTGAATCCTGGGAATGGGCTCCAGGCTGCCCCTGAATCCTGGGAATGGGCTCCAGGCTGCCCTGAATCCTGGGAATGGGCTCCAGGCTGCCCCTGAATCCTGGGAATGGGCTCCAGGCTGCCCTGAATCCTGGGAATGGGCTCCAGGCTGCCCCTGAATCCTGGGAATGGGCTCCAGGCTGCCCTGAATCCTGGGAATGGGCTCCAGGCTGCCCCTGAATCCTGGGAATGGGCTCCAGGCTGCCCTGAATCCTGGGAATGGGCTCCAGGCTGCCCCTGAATCCTGGGAATGGGCTCCAGGCTGCCCTGAATCCTGGGAATGGGCTCCAGGCTGCCCCTGAATCCTGGGAATGGGCTCCAGGCTGCCCTGAATCCTGGGAATGGGCTCCAGGCTGCCCCTGAATCCTGGGAATGGGCTCCAGGCTGCCCTGAATCCTGGGAATGGGCTCCAGGCTGCCCCTGAATCCTGGGAATGGGCTCCAGGCTGCCCTGAATCCTGGGAATGGGCTCCAGGCTGCCCCTGAATCCTGGGAATGGGCTCCAGGCTGCCCTGAATCCTGGGAATGGGCTCCAGGCTGCCCCTGAATCCCAGGAATGGGCTCCAGGCTGCCCCTGCTGCGGGAATGCTGAGGCCCTTTTGGAAATCAGGCTCCTGGAGTGCTGCAGGACAGGTCAGGAGCTGCTCTGGGAGCTCATTACCAGAACCAAATCCCAGGATCCCCAGCCTTGGGCTCCTCCAAAGCATCGATTCTCAGGTTGTGGCCGAGAGGGACAGGAATTCATTACCTGGATTTGGAAAATGCAGATGAAGAGGAGCTTGGGCAGGACAGAGGCACCTCTCTGCAGGCAACCTCTAATTAAAGGGTTCAGCTAATTCTTCCCAGGGTCAGGTCACCACTTCACTGCCCCTCAGAGGACTTTGTCCTGGGAAAATCCCAATCCCAGCCATGGCTGGGAGCACGTGGGTGGCACCAGACCCAGAGAACCACCTGCTGATCCATGCCAGGGTGGGACAACAACCAAAAACCGTCCCTTTTGGCATTAAAAATCCACATCTTACCCCTGGAAAAGCAATCCCAAAAGCCTTTGGTTGGGAATTCACATCTCCAGCCACAGAGGAGGCTGAGCTGCTCATGGAGATCCAGGAGAGATGGGAGAGGCTCTTCCCAACACACAGGCAGCCCTTGAGAAAGCTGAACAGCTCCAAATTGTTTTAAACAGCCTTAAAACAGCAGCTGAAAAGTCCAATGGGATCATTTCCTCCTGGACGTATTTGGGAACATATTTATTTTATATCTTGTGAAAAAAAAGAAATTCCAGGATGTAAGTGAGAAGCCAAGAAAAGGGAAAAAAAAAAAAAAAAGAGGGGAGGGGGAAAGAAAGAAAACAAATTTGAACTGGGCCTGTTTTCCGTGCAGTATTAAATCTCCAGCACACAATGAATCATGCAGTCCTTGGCCTAACAAGGAGGACTCCAGAAAGTCTGTAGGATGAAGGAGTCACCGGAGACTCCAAGAAATATGACAGGCTTGCTCCAAAGTGCACAAAAGGTTTTTTTAGTAAAGGAGAAAGAAAAGAAAAGAAGAAAAAAAAAATCTCTGAAATTACAGCCCTACAACAGCTTCATTTGTATAATCCCTCTCAGGGCCAGGGGCTGTTTTGCAGCTCTCAACAAGACCAGCAGCAAGGACAGAACCCAACCAAAGGAACAGGGATGTGAACTTTTGTCCCAGATCCAGCGCGGGTGCTCTCGGTGGGACAGGGAAGGCCCAGGCCAGGATGAGCCCACAAATCCCAGGGAAGCAGGGCTGGAGTCACCAAACTTGTTCCCTGGCCCCAGGCAGCCTCTGCTTACCCAGAGCAGCTCTGGCTGCTCCAGCACAGCCTTCACCCCAGCGCAGGCACTGCCCCAGCAGCTGCAGATTTTTCCAAGCATCCAACCTCAACCTGCGCCTGTCCCTCGCACTGCAGAGCTCTCTGTGGTGCCTGGTGCCTCCTCCCAGTCCCTGTTCCTCCAGGACTTGCTCCCTCTCCCTTCATTTATCCCACACCAGGCTCCAGTCCCTCCTCTCTTCTATGGAATTCCAGAAAAAGCCACTTTAACCTCTCAGGTTTGACCTCGCAGCCTCCAGCCCTGACTTCCTCGCTCAGGGCAGGAAAAGCCTCGGGGAAGCCTCCAGCAGCTCTGGCCCAGCCTCTCCAGCCCCTGCCCGAGCTCAGGGTCCTTCCTTGGGAGCAGGAGCTGCTTTCCTGCCCCTGGGGCTGCACATCCTGAGGGATGGAGCTGAAGGAGGATCCCTGGTGCTTCTGGGTCTGGACAGAGGGCACAGAACCAAGAGCTCTCCAGGATCTGAGGAGCCCAGGAGCTCTGGCAGTGATTCCAGCACTTCCAGAATCCATGGAAACCCACAGGGAGAACCAGTCCTGGGCACAGCAGAGACCAGAGACCCCTGACCACAGAGCCACCAGGGCTCCCCAGCCCTTCAGGGATTTGTCTGCTCCTTGAAATCAGCCTCTCCTGCCCCTCTGCTCCCCGGGGTAAAACCTCGGGATCTGCAGCAGCAAGAGGCAGCTGTGGGTCCTGGGATGAGCAATCCTGCCCAGAGCTCCTGGCAAGGAGCAGCCCAGCTCCAAGGCTTTGCCCACACATTGTGCCCACCTTGTCTGGTGCCACCAGCTCCAGCTGGGGCCATTCCTCTTTGGAAGGAGGAATGCCTGGGGCAGAGAAGAGCGGGGCAGGGGAAGGAGGCTCTGGAAGGAGGGGGCTGCTCTTTTTTGGGTGGAACGGGCTGCAGCAAGCAAGAGATGAAATTGTCACTCAGCTCAGCTCGGCCACCCCTCAGGCAGCAAAACTCTCCTTGGTTTTGCTCCATCATCACCACCACAGACCCTTCTTGGAGCTCCCTGGAGTGACTTTGATGCAGGATGGGTGCACCAAAAATCCTGGGGAGGGGCAGAAAGCTCAGCCCTGGGCAAGCAGCAGCACAGCAAACTCGTTCCTTGGCCTTTCATCTGCTTAATAACACTCTCTGTGGCATCCAGAGAAACCTGGGAATGGCAATGAACGTCTCAAACAGGGATCCACCTTCTCCACGTGCTCCTGGCTGTGCTGGGGAGCCCCAGTGGGGAGCGGGGAGCAGCAGGACCTGCTGGAGCAGCTGCTGTGCCTCCAAAGCCCTCCATGGTGTTTGAGCTCTCACAGCCTGACTGGGTGGGAAATGGGAAGAATTTTTGCTCTGGCAACACCCAAACGGTTCAGATCCTGAGAACCCCCCAAAAAACCCACCCCAAAGCACAGAAAAGCACCCAAAGGAGCCCCAGTGTCCATCTGTGGTCGCCTCTGCATCCTCAGAGCACAAAGCACAGGAGGAGCGGCAGCCCCTGCGATGGGGGCACGAACATTTCCCCAAGCCAAGCCCAAACAGCCCCGAGGATCGGGAGGAGGAACGCGGGGGATGCTGCGGGAGGAGCGGCGGAGCTTCCCCGGGCCGAGGCTGACCCCCGCAGGCCGGCGGGGTCCGCGCAGCCCCGGCTGCTCCTGGGGCCGGCAGCGCCCGAGAACATCCCCGGGCCCGCAGGAACATCCCCAGACCCGCAGGAACATCCCCGGGCCCGCAGGAACATCCCCAGACCCGCAGGAACATCCCCAGACCCGCAGGAACATCCCCGGGCCCGCAGGAACATCCCCAGACCCGCAGGAACATCCCCGGACCCGCAGGAACATCCCCAGACCCGCCGGAACCGGGCCTTTCCCCCCGGGCTGCGCTGGGGA
>VWYI01036779.1:155908-171511 GCA_013399455.1 Anthoscopus minutus | reverse complement strand
TTCTAGAATTTTCATTTTGATTTTTCCTTCTCATTTTGTTTTTTTAGTCTTGTTAATAAACTTTTCTTATGGTCTAAGTTTGAGCCTGTTTTTCCTTTCTCCTAAAATCATATCTCACAACAGAGAAATAAGTGTACTAGTGAGTTTAGCTAGTTCTAAACCCACAACAACTTCTCTTTGCCAATGAGGTTTTTGTAGCATCTTCCACACTCTCAGAACATGCCGCCTGATAAAACACATTGGCATTTAATGTGTTTATGAAAATACTACATCAGTATGTTTCTAAAAACATAAAGAGAAATATTCACAGTTCACTAAAGGAGTGGCTTTTGTGGGGAGCAGGAACCCTGACAGTCCGTGGGTAGTTTTGGAAAAAACCTGCAGCTAATTGTCTTTAGGAGGGCAAAGGGTGCAGGGCCAGGGCTGGGCGTAGCCTAGGCCCCGGGACAGAGACACTGTCCCCAACAGGGGCTTGTTCCCCAGGGCACAGCCCGCAGTCACACACCGAAGTGAAGCATTTGGGGCTTAGCCTGGCTCTTTACCCAAGTTTGCACAGAGCGGGAGCTGGGTGGTTCCTACAAAATGCTGCTCGCCGACCATCGAAACTGTTTACGCAATGTACAAAGACATCAGCAGGAAGTGGTTATACATTACATCTCTTTTCTATTAGTTAATTCTCAGCAACGTTTGCAGCTATATCTCAGTTCCCACTGAGATACAGCGGTTCCGTCTGGAGCCGCTCCTGACTCTGCCCGGGCCCGGCACCGCCCGGCCGCACTCCCGTGGCTCCACGCAGACAGCAAACCCCCGTTAGGAGGGTGTTCCCTTTTCCTCCGAGCAGCGCAGCAGGCCGGCACGGCCGATCCCGGGAGGCCGCTCGGTGACGGCGGCNGCAGGGGGCGGACGCGGCTGGCGCTGCCGCCGCCATGAGCAGGGGCCCGGGCACGGGGTCGGGGCTGGACCCAGACCCAGACCCAGACCCTGACCCAGACCCGGAGCCCCCTCGCCATAGCGACCCCGCCGATCTGGGACCCGGCGCCCCTGGTGGGCTCTTCGCGTGGCTGCGCGGGCGCTGCCTGGGCCGCGGGGCCGCCGTGGACCCAGCGCGGGACACATTCGGCGCCATGACCGGGCTGTACGGCGCCATCCAGCCCGCGGACTCCGTGTCCCTCAGCACCCGTACGCACGGCGCCGTCTTCAACCTCGAGTACTCTCCCGACGGGTAGGTGTGCCCGGGACCCCCGCCCAGGCGTGCCCAGTAGCGGGGGCTCCCCGGCTCCGTGTGCCCCAGCTACCCTATCCAGGTGTGCCCGGGGATCCCGAGGAGCAAGGTCCGCTCTGGTGACCAGTTGCCATCGTTCTTGACACCAGCAGCATCCCTGGGCTGCGATTTAAATAACTAGGGCAAGTACCTGGTGAGAGGTGTTATCCTGTGCTCCTTCCGCCTCGCCTGGTGGAGCGGGGACTCTCCCTCTCCCGGAGGAGACGGGCCGGGGGTGACAATCCTGCTAACAAGTGCCAGGGGTCCCCCTGGTGCTGCTAAATCGGTATTTTGTAAGGTTTTAGTCACAAAACCACAGTTGGCCTGCAAAAGGGCAGATAGATGTAGATTCGGTGTTTTCCTGTCTCAAAACCGCTGGTAGGTGTGGGCAGAGGGACTAGGTGACACTGGGAATCTACGACATGAGAGGCACTTGCTGGGGGCAAAACCCAGCACAAACATGGAGTTTTCTGTTCTGCTCTCTGCAGGTCAGTGCTTACCGTCGCCTGTGAACAAACTGAAGTCCTGCTCTTTGACCCAATTTCTTCAAAGCACATCAAGACTCTCTCTGAAGCTCACGAAGACTGTGTAAATAACATCAGGTACGTTAGTAGGGACATTTTGACACAACTCAGCCTATGCTTAGACATTATAGTTTTAATCTTCTGCCACTTTCTTGGGATAGAGCTGGAAATAGCAAGAGCAAGAGTCTAAATCCATCACTATTTTCATCATATAGTATTTTTCCTTTTAAATTCAGGGGGTTTGGGCTGTTCAGGTTCTGGGAATAGATTTTGAGGTGTGAATTTAAGGTAGTAATTTAATAATATTGCAGCTTCTTTTCACTCAGATTCTCAAAGCAAAAACTCACGCCAAAGCCCCAAAACAACAACCAACTACACAGCAACAAAAAGTCAACCAAGAACTACACCTAAACAAAAAAATCCCAAAACAGCTGTAGAACATAGTGATGGTTTTCGCTCAGAAGAGCCAGATATGATGTGGGGTGCCCTGTTCTTCAGATAACATTGATGATTTTCACGAGCTGCTTGTCCTTTTTACAAAAGGCTGATGTTCTACGTCAGCTGGATGTCTGTCAGGAAAGCTGGATTAAAATGCCTGTCTGTCTGACACAAATGAACTGATCTCTGTTCTGCACAGTTTCCACAGTATTACCTGGAGTCTTGTTCAGGTTAATAAGCAGAATTTCAGGCACTGTAACCTGCAGAAGTTCCTTGTAGTGAGCACCAAAAGTGCTTACTATTTACCAAAGGTTGAGATTTTTCCCATGATAGTTGGTTGTTCGTTTTTCAGAGTTTCTGCTTTTGAGTGGTGTAGCTCTAAGCTTGAAGGATTTTTAGTGTGTGTTTTTTGGATGGATGTCTTGTTCCTTTTACCTCAGGTTGGGCTTTTCTTAGTTGAGTGCCTTCTATCAAATTAATTCCAAACATAAACCTTGTTCTTCTTAAAGTAAAGGGCTGCCTGAATTCCGGTGGTGCTCCCCTTTGATCTGCATAGTGCAGCCTCAGTGATTTCATCCGTTCATTTTCTCACTGAACCAAATAACTTTTGTCTTTGTTCTCAAACAAGGTCTCATCTTCACTCAGTGTTTCTGAAAAGCCTTGCATTTGCTTCAGTAAACTCTAGACTCCATTTATTCGGTTCATTTCCTAGCTGTGCTTCTCCCAGCTCCACTGAGCTGAGTGCTGTCTGGAGGGGAAACAGACTGAGTTACCGTGGGGGTTCTGTCTGAGCACGTGCTCCGCTGGTGGTTTGGCTCTTGTGTGATTTGCACACAGTTCATTAACACACAAACCCCCCAAAAACCCCCAAACCAAACTTGTGCCATGCCTCTGTGTTTGCTCATTTGTGCTGTTGAGGTGCTGCTGGTGCATATCCCAACAGTTCTGCTTTTAGCAGAGCTTGCACTGGCATGTATTCTGCAGTAAGTTTTGAGGGCTTTTTGGGGCTGTTCTCTTTTCTCTTGAGTTAGCTTACACTCCTGCTTCAGCACAGTTGCTGTGCAGACAGCCCTGAGCCCAGCAGTGTCTCCCTCCTGCCCCAGGTTCCTGGATAACCGGTTGTTCGCGACATGCTCCGACGACACCACCATCGCGCTCTGGGACCTGAGGAAGCTCAACACCAAAGTGTGCACCCTGCATGGCCACACCAGCTGGGTCAAGAACATCGAGTACGACACCAACACCAGGTTACTGGTGACCTCTGGCTTTGATGGAAATGTGATCATCTGGGACACCAACAGGTACGTGGCTGCACTTGCCCCGTGGCCCTTCTGCAGCACACCGTGCAGCAGGACTTCCGTGCAAGATGGAAAGCCTGCCTCCCCGAGTGGGGCTACAGGGTGTTCTGAAACACTGGGAGCAGTTTACAGCCCTTACCAAGAGCTTGCATTGCCTTTCTGGTAGTGAATGGGTAGAAAGGAGCATCTCTTGCTGATGTGCCAAAACGTAGTTCCTCCTTGTGAAGAAGATTCTGTCCTCATTGTTGTAGTCGTAGGAATATGTGACTTCACTCCTTCTGTTAAAAAGTAGGATAAAGACAGCGCTCAAAGAAAAGGTTTGGGGGTAAACAAAATTAATGATGCTGGGCACATCCTGCACCCTTGTGGACACAATCAGGGCCTTGAGCTGGAGCTGACCACAGTCCCCTCCTGTGCTTGTCTTGCTGTCCAGGTGCACAGAGGATGGATGTCCCCACAAGAAGTTTTTTCACACCCGTTTTCTGATGCGAATGCGGCTGACGCCAGACTGTTCCAAAATGCTGATCTCCACGTCCTCTGGTTACCTTCTGATTTTGCACGACCTTGACCTAAACAAGTCTTTAGAGGTTGGCAGCTACCCGATTTTAAGAGCCAGGAGGACCACATCAAGCTCAGGTGAGTGCTGGTGAGGAGGTCTGTGGCAGGTCCAGTGCTGGGATGTTTGGTGGGGTGCTCTTGGCCAGCAGCCCACGTGTCCTGAGCTACCTGTGGGCTCATCTGTCTGGTGCTCTTTGCAGACATAACATCGTCGGGCTCCTCTGGCCCTCGAGCTGTGGGTTCACCCTGTCACCAGAACAATTCAGGGCCGCTCTCTGAGAAAACCTTGTCTCGGCCCTCCCAGCGAGAAGGTAGGAAAAGATCACTAAAAAAAGATCCATGAGAAAAAATCCTAGACTTTGATTTACTATATCCAAAAGAGGTCAGAGTACAATAGTGAAAAATTGCTTTTTTGTCATATGTTTTTAAAGAATGGTGTTGCTGAGACTTCTATTAAACCAATAAAATCGCATTGCACACCAAAGCCTGGAGATCTAATCAGGTTTATGTCTGAGAAATCTGCTAAAAATAATAAGATCTGTATTTTACATCAGTACGTTGTTACCTAGAGGTGCTTCCTTTTCCTTGTGTTTTTTCTTGAACAAAGTTTGTGTGAATGATCCTTAAGGGAAAAATTCAGAGAATCAGCACGAACTTGGCAAATGGGTGAATACTTTGTGCATTCTTTGCAATTTCAAAGAAATATAATGTTAATTTTTAGATAGTCATAGTTTTGAGATGCTGAAGCATACTGTTGAGGGGAGGCTTGTCTGGATGCCAGGGAGTGATGTATCTGGGGGTGAGGGGAAGAAGGGAAAAAAGCTGCAAGCTGAGCAGGCTTTGAAAGGAATTTAGAGGACGCATCATACAAGTTGAGAATAAGCAATTTTATCAAAACCTCACTCTTTCGATTTTGCTGTAATGCTTATGAAGAGCATAAGCGTGGAAGGTTAATGTAGTTGCCAGTGTGGGCTAGTTCAATGTGAGTCTTAACACTCAAATTTCAAAAATAGAAGCTGTTTGAAGTGAGGACTGAGCCACTGGTGTTGGCTCAGGGTTCCTGTAACCCTTTGAGGTTCCCTGTCTTGATGGTACAGTTTGTCTTGGCAGCCATATGCATCTGCCATAGGTGTGACCCCATTTCAGCATCAGGACTGAAGAGGTGAAGGTGTGATTTCATTGGGACTCACAGTTAATTCCTCTTGCAGGGGGATCACCTAGAAATAGCCTTGAGGTGTTAACACCAGAGGTTCCTGGAGAAAGAGATCGTGGGAATTGCATCACATCACTGCAGCTGCACCCCAAGGGCTGGGCCACTCTGCTGCGGTGCTCCAGCAACACAGATGACCAGGAGGTAACACAGTACCTCATGCTCTCCTTTAAGATATGTGCAGTCAGATGCATCTTTTCTTTAATTATGTTCCTGGTAGAACCTGCTTCAAGCCTTTTCCTTGATGCAGGAAGTCATATGACCAGCTGCAGTTCAGCTGCAAGCTGCAGATTCTGCTCCTCTAACTTGATCTACAATAGACAATAGTACTTGACCAATAAAATAAAAAATGGTTTAGTTAATTTGATTGTTGATGTAAATTGAGGTGCATTTAGTTATGATGGGATTTTATTTTTGTCTCTGTATTTGTTTGGGTTTTATTTTGTTATTGAAGAAAGCCACTCTTCGTAATGGTAACCCTTTACACAATGTAGAGGACTTGGTGGAAACCTGTATTTGATTGATTGATTGTGGACATGATTTTCTGAGCCTGAGAGAGTTTTCAGCCTGTCAGTGGCTGATTTGTTCCCAAGGGAGAGTCTTTTGGGAAACTTCTCTTTCAAGAGAAGTTTTTGGTTCTCAAAACAATGTCACACAGCTGTTCTGGATGTGTTTTTCTCTTGTTCCACCACTGGGACCAGAGAGGTGGTTCCGTTGTCCAGTCATATTAACCTGTATCAGAACGCTTTAAAAAAGGGGTTGCAAAGCCTGAAAAAAAAAGGCTTTTCTGCCTCATTGGGATCACACCTTGCTGTTGTGATTTGAATCCACCTTTCTATTTCATGTCCACTAACAACAGTTGGTTATAACTTTTAATGCTGGCTCTTTAACAATCAAACTGCTGTAAAACACAGAATTTTTTTGTTGGTGGCTGCAGTGTCACATGGGGTCAGTTGGTACAGACAATTGACTGAGTTACAATTTCTCTTAGTCCTGGAGTCTGCCTTACTCTGTTGTATTAATATTCATTGGTATTTTTCCTGTTGTGGTTATTGCAGAAGCATGCATGAAACAGAGCTAGGAATGCTTCTCTTTGGGCTGAAGTGGAATTAACTGAATATAAACTTTGTCACTGATATTTTTTTTACCTTTGTTTTGAGATTAAATAATGAGAATGACAGGGGTTTTTAATGTGTCTCACAAGTAACAAACTGGCTGTAGAGCTGTTCATACCTTTCCTTCAAAAATGAGTTACCCTCTTGTTCCATTCCTTCTGAAGTCAAAGGCATAAAGTGCCAGTGATCTGCTCTGAGTTGCAGTCAGCTTAATTTGATTTTATAGATTTAATTAAAATATTTACTAAATTAGAGTAGGTGCCTGGCCAAAGGATTAGGCTTTTGCTCTCTGCTGATGAAACCTAGATTGGAAAGATTATATCTAGCACCCGTTTAATTAAAATAGCAGTTTCAATGCTGGGCAGCTGCTTTGGTTGGGTAGCTCTCAGGGAGGGAGGTGCAGTGGCAGTGGCCTGCTCTGGGTGCTTATGGAAGAGCAGGTCAGCAGGAGCATTGCCCTCCTTTGCCATTACCTGTGCATATGAGCTGCTGTTGAGGTGGAGGAGGAGGGAATGTGTGTTTGCAGTGCTTTACTTCTCTTTCAGTGTCCCTTTCTCTGCCTCTCCCTTTAGTGGACTTGTGTCTATGAATTCCAGGAAGGAGCTCCGGTGCGCCCCGTGTCCCCACGCTGCTCCCTGCGCCTGACACACTGCATCGAGGAGGCCAACGTGGGCCGGGGCTACATCAAGGAGCTCTGCTTCAGCCCCGATGGCCGCATGATCTCGTCCCCGCACGGCTTTGGCATTCGCCTGCTGGGCTTCGACGCGCACTGCAGCGAGCTGGTGGACTGCCTGCCGCGGGAGGCCAGCCCCCTGCGTGAGATCCGCTCGCTCTACTCCCACAACGACGTGGTGCTTACCACCAAGTTCTCCCCCACGCACTGTCAGATTGCCTCGGGGTGCCTTAGCGGACGCGTCTCCCTCTACCAGCCAAAGTTCTAGGCGCAGCAGCAGCACCTGTGGATGGACATTTGTGGGTTTCACTTCAGCTGAGTGGAAGTGTGCTCTCTCAAAAATCTCTGAATCCAGAGGAGGTCACAGTGACTGTGATCTCGGGACATGATGGTGGAAGGATTTTTCAGGTCAGCACCACACGGATCTTGGTTCTGCATCCGTGAGCCCGCAGCCATGTACTGGCCCCGCCACAGCCCTCTGCTCCTGCTGATGGTGTGCCATCGGGCTGCTGTCCTGCTGTGTTTGTACCCTGATACTTGATTGATTCCTTCAGCACAACTCCCTTGGGCTGATTGGAACAACACGGAGGGGCAGGGTGCCCAGGTGCCTCCCATTCCAGAGAAGCTGGACTGCCTCACCTCTGGTTCCTCTTCTGTCGCGGAAGCAACTCTGTGGTGATTAGTTGATAATGCTTGTCTACGTAAGCAACACGGTTAGTTTCTCTCGCCAAAAAAAAAACCCACAAAGAAAAAACAAAACAAAAGTAATTTTGCTTTCATTTCTATGTTAATGTGGTTGTCATTGGCTAGAAAAACCAGTCACGGTGTGGCTTAGGCTGTCAGGGACCACGGGAGGTCACCCAGGCTCACCCCCTGCCCAGGCAGGCTCCCCTTGAGCTTGCCTGCCACTCAGCACTACGGAGACCCTGGCCCAGAGGATCTCTCTGGGTTCCTGCAGCTCTGGTCCCTCCTCTGCCAAATTTCTGTTTCAGGGGCTTTCCACATCATCCCACATCTGAAACATAGTTGCTTTCTGCTGATGTTTGGGTATTTCCCACCTGGCTGTTTTTCCAGATGCTGCTCCTCTCCTGCTCTCTTGCTGTGGGAGAAATTAATTTGGATGTGTCCCTGGTATTGCCGGATGAGCCTTTCTTCACAGGTACTGTCAGTTTGGAAGGGCACTAAAAGCAAACCTGTCAACAGTGAGATGTACCTGCATCTAACCAGGCTTATAATCAGGTGTGAAACACAGGAATGCTCACCCTGGTGAAAGGGTCTGGAGGGGAAGGTGTAGTGTATGAGGAGCAGCTGAGATCACTTGGTTTGTTCAGCTTGGAGGAATCTGAGATAAGATCTCATTGTGCTCTCTAACATTATGTGGGGCAGTGGAGGGGCAGGTACTGGTCTGTTCACTTCTGTGACAAAGGACAGCACCCAGGGAATGTCTGGAGCTGTGCCAGGGGAGTTTTAGGTTGGATTTTAGGGCAAGGCTCTTCCCCCACAGGTGCTGGCACTGCCCGGGTTCCCCAGGGAATGGGCATGGCCTGGAGGCTGCCCTTTGGACAGCGCTCCAGGGATGCCCAGGGGGGATTGTTGGGGGGTCTGGGCAGGGCAGGGGTGGGCTGGGTGATCCCTCTGGGTTCCTCCCAGCTCAGGGGATTCTCTGTGATTTGGGTAACACCCAAAGTGTGAATGCCAGATTTCAGCCCTTGAGTTAATAGAGCTAATCTTGTAAATGCACAGGTATTTCAGTCTTGTACATCCATATCAGTTACTAACATTCGCATCACTTAAGTGTTCCAAGATGGGAGTTTTTTAGTGTTTCACTAAAGTTTTGCAGACCAGTCACACACTCAGTTCAGCAGGGAACTTTACCTGAAAGGACTGTCACCTGCTGGTGTTCAGGTTCACTCTCTCTAGCTCAACGGAGCACACTTGTTCAAAGCTGACTCTTACAAAGCCTTTTGCAAAACTTATTTGGGGATAAAGACAACACTTAATGGACGTGAGAGAGCTGGAAAGGTAAGCCTGAGGACCCTTCTGTAGCTTTGTATTTATATGGGTAGTATACCCCGGTGTTGGTGCAGAAAACATTGAAACTTAAGCCTCTGCATTATGAGAGAAAAAAATTGCAAGTTTCCTCTTTGGGAGAATTTCTTTGGTAATATGAAGCCTTCAGTTTTGTGTGTAAGGTAATCTGAGGGCAAACATCCCTTCTGCTGGCCTGAGCCTGCCTGTGGGGCAGCTGGGTCTGCTGGGTTGTTAATGCAGCTCAGGGCACGTCCCTTGGTGGTGGTTCCACCAACCCCCTGGGAGTGAAGTGTGTGGGAAACTTGGGGACAAGCATGGGATACAGGATGTTTCTGCAAAGGAAGAGCTACAAGGAGCTTGTAATGGGCCAAGCTGTTTGGGGGAAAAGAACCCAGGTCCTGCCCAGGACTACAGCAGCTTTTCCCCAGGCATTTGCTGTCCCACTGCCAGGCTGCTGTTTTCTCACCTTATTTAATATTTTATTACACGTCATGGAAGGGACTACAGGGACACTTGAGAGGATCTTAGAGTTCTCACAGGCTGGCGCAGTGTTTTGTGGAGGTGGAGGAGCACCCACAGGACCGAGGTGGTTCTTGGGTGGGTCTGCCTGTCTGTTTCCAAGGCTGTTTTTGTTTCTTCTGTCAGAACCTCCTCAGACTGGTGGATCCTGACTGTAACGCTATGCCTGTGAATATGCACTGAGTGTTACCTTTTTAATTCTACCTCATGATATGCTATGTTTTACACCAGTATTGTGCTGAGCTTTGGACACTCACCCTTGTGTATAAAGGACCGTTACCCCAAAGTGACAGATGTGTCACCTCTCCTTGGTAGCACCTGTGGCTGGCTGACGGGCTCTGCCTGGCCCCGGCACCGGCAGCTCACCCGGTGGAGGGGTTTGGCCACCTTGATGCTTTTGTAGCGTGTCCAGCAGATGCATAAAACGACAGAATCTGTACATGTATGCTGTAGAAATGTTACTTAGTTTTTCTGATGACATTTGTAATAAGTTTGAATTAGAGTAAGTAGGTAATCGTAGATTTTGGTCATTCGATTGATTACTCCTTTTCAACAGCACTTGGAAGTTTTACCATGTTTTACCTGTGAAGTTCACTTCTCAGTGGCTTACAGCTGACATGCCTCACAGTCATGTGGTGGTGCAAGTGTTTTCAGTTCTCTCTCAGTAACTTTACTGAAACAATGAAGTTACATGTTGGTTAGCTTTGGGTTATTTCTAGGTAGTCATAAAAAAAAAGTTTATCTTCTAGTTGTGTTTCAGAATGAATGCTCAGCCTCGAGAAGTGTATAAAATCTTTAAACAACTGTAAGGAAGCATTTCCAAGGGAGATGAAGAACTGCGCTGGCAGACGGGGAGGGAGTGGCTCACACCAGGAGTGTCTGTGACCTGGTGTTGCAGTACTCCATGAATTTCACAGCGTTTCTCGTGGGGCTGGGGCTGTGGCTGTGGCTGTGGAGCGAGCAGTGCTGTTGGTGGTTCCAGAGCCGTGAGCTGCCCGAGCCGGAGCACCCGGCAGCCGTGCCGGGGCTGCTGCTGCTGCTGCTGCTGCTGCTGCTGCTGCTGCTGCTGCTGCTGCTGCTGCTGCTGCTGCTGCTGCTGCTGCTGCCCCAGCCCGCCCGGGGCTGGCACCACGGGGCTGCTGTCCCCGGACCATGCAGGCATGGGCCGGGCAGCGAGGGCACCGCCACACCATGGGGATAGAGGAAAAGCACAGCGGTACCCACAGGCACACACACGATTGTTTGCACTCTTGGAGTCGGGATATGGACAGCTCGATGCCTACTACCAGAATTAGAATGTAAACATCAGTTTTTTCGGGGAGGGGGAGGGATCTTGTTTAATTTAGTGGGGTTTGTTTTTGTTTGTTTGTTTGTTTGTGTTGTTTTATTTGGGTAGCACTGATGTGGAGAAGGTTCTGACATCGTAATACATGGGTCTGTTGCTCTAGGACGTATAAACTCTTAGAAAAAAAAAGAAACACACTTGACAAGTGAAAGCTTTTAGAAAATCTAGATTACAAGATTCTAAAAAGTTGGAGAAGAAATCAATGACCCATCATGTTTTTGACCTGCAGGAAACAGAAACTTCTCACTGGCTGATCTTAGTCAAAGGTGCATTTTCTAAAGCACTAAATATCCTCAGTTAAGTATAAGGTTTTTAATACAGAAACAAATTGTGCATGTAGAGTATTTTGAAATACCTGAGATTTCATAGTAAAAACTGTAGCCTTTTAATACCGTATATGAAGTATCAGAACTGCTTTGGAAGTATTGTACTTACAGCCGTACAGTAAGTTACTGTTTGTGGACAGTTTCTCTTGCTTGCATAATAAACATTTAATAATTCACTGAATTGAAATGTATTTTATTTATGGTAAAATGAGCCATGCCCACTGGCTCTTGCCTGCCCCCTAAAATTAAGAGGGGAGGAAAAAAAATCCTCTTAGTACTTAGATGCTGACATTCTCAAGTGTGTGTGCCACAGTAGTGCTTTTTGCTGAAAGCGACATGTGAAGAGTCAAAACTCTGAAACTCAGACCCAGGGCTCTACCATTTTATTTTACCTGGAGTAGCTGGGCACTGAGCAGCTCTGAGCTTGTGCCAAACTCTCACCCTCGACACTTTGGCTTCCCTGACATTACAGGAGCACGTAACATCTTCCACAGAGAAATAGGATGCAGATTTTGTTTTTTATTCCATCAAGGAGTGATTACAAAAAAAACCAAACAAGGTACACTGGTAAAAATCAGATTCTGCCAGTAACAAACATCCAGTAAACATTTTATTTAGATGCAGATAATCACCACTGGGATACAGGAACTCGTGCTTGTGCCCACCCATTGCTGTCTGTGAAGCTCAGGACTGTATGATTACAACAGACTGATTAGGATCAATTTTGGAAGACAGTTTTATAGCAAATGGAAAACTCAAATTCAGAAAAGCAATAGCCCCTCCAAGACTTAAGAAAAGACTAAATTCAAAGCAGTTTCTGAAAGCTTTGCTGCTCCCCATCATCCAAAATGTTTTGGTTTATATATGAATGTATGGTTTAATTAAAGAGGAAGCCCTCAGGGAGATTGAAACACTTTTTGTTGGGACCCTCATCTAGCCCAGCATTGTGCTTGCTCTTCTGCCCCTGTATCTAAAGCCGGGAGTCTCTCAACTCCCATGTCTGTAAGACACAGATTTCTGTCAGTTCTTTCCAACGTTTGCCTACAGCAGTCCTGAAACACATCTCCAAGCACTCCACCTTTCCTGCCTCCCTGCTTCCAAGGTCATCTTTGGCTTTTTATCTCCACTCTACCTATAGACCTCCAGTGAAGCAGGTAACCCAGGAATCTCACCTTGCCTGTGCCACTCTGTCTTGCAGAACCATTAACAGTACACACCCAGCGGGCAGAACCCCGAGTTTTGGGTACAAACATCTCGTGATTGGCAATTCCACAGAGGGAACCAAGGAAAGACAAGACACAGCAGTGCAAAAAGCTGTGTGCCAAGTGCCTGAGCAGCTGCAGGAGCTGGAGTGTCCCGTGACCACTACAGACAGGGACACCTCCCTGATCCTGGAACTGGAGGCAACAGAAAAAAAGCAGCAATTAAAAAAAAAATTTCCTCAAAAAAAGCAGAAAAAGCTCCGTGTTTTTTTAAGGAGGAAGGACACTTTAAAGCTTTAGTGAGTTTGCTATCCCATTCCTTCCACTTGTCCCTTTTCACAGGAAGGCACACGTACAATCACACACACGTACACACAGAGAGATCCAGCCTGGGCTGAGGTCACACTTCAATGCCACGGCTGGAGAACATGGTCACCACAGGCCACACCCGTGGTGGCTGCAGCAGGCTGCAGGAGGTGCAGCTGGGAGCTCTGCACTTCAGTCATCCCCTTCTGGATCCATCCTTTGAGCTTTACACAGTGAGGACCCCAAAATATCTGAAAATGCAGTTCCAAAATCGAGACTTGGAAGATGATTGGGCAATGGAATTGTTTTTCTTCAGCCCGTCCTTGATTCTCATGTTCTAAACACGGGCAGTGGAGCACCTCCCATCACAGAGCAGAATGGAATTTTGGGAGTGATACAGACTACTTTTCTCTTTTACATCTTGCACTTGTCTAATAGCTCTGTTATGGGAAAACTCACCTGCCAGCAAAGGAACAGTTTAAAAAGTTCATCATAATTGCACCAAGGTTTAAATGCATCACCATTCACCCCATAAATAGCGAAGGCCGGGAGGAATTGCCTGTGCACAGGCACTGCTCCCTGGGACTGAGGACACTGCGAGTGCTGACACCCCACAAGCAGGACGGGGTCACAGGAGCTTCAGCAGGAACTCGTAGGTTGCATTAATGATCCCCCAGGACAGCACAGAGCGGTGGCAGTTCAGGTGGGCTCCTCGGAAGAGGTGGACCACTTTCCTGTCGCGCTCCAGCCAGATCTTCACTAACACTTTGGAGAAGGACTGAAATTCGCCACCAATCTGAGCTTGCATGCGAGTTTTTACGACATTCACAGGGAAGAACAAGAAGCCCAGCATGGCGCCCAGCAATCCCCCACAGATGAAGTCGTTGACCATGTGAGACCTGTACGAGGTGGCTTCAGGCAGACACTGCTTGATGGGCCCCCGCAGGCCGAAGAAGAGCACATTACTGGGCCCATTTCGGAGCAAAATAGGTACCAATCCCCGGTAATACTCCCGCATCCCGTATGCTTTCAGCACCTTGAAAGCCTGGTAAGTGTTTGTGAACTTGTCGTGGTGTTTGTAGTCCTGGAGCAGCGTCTGGACGCGCTCAAAGGGCGTGAGCACGGCCTCGGTGGTGCCAGCCAGTGCAGCCGCCGCGCTGCGCGTCAGGAGCTCCGGGGCACGGGCGTGGCTGAGCAGCAGCGCCGAGAAATCCTCGTAAAGGCCAAACATGAGTGCCTGCGTGGTGGTTTTCTGCATGAGCGGGGGCAGGATGCCGCGGTACAGTGTGCGCAGCCCGTCGCGGCGCAGCTGGCGCACGGCATCCCCTGCACGCAGCCCGTACAGCTGCTGCCGGAACAGCACCTTCTGGATGGGGAACGTCACCATGATGTTGGTGAGCGCTGCGCACAGCCCGCACACGTAGTGCTTGCCCGAGAAGCCCACAGGCTCGGCAGGGGCTGCTGGAGCCATGGCGCCAAGTGCTCCCGCACACACGGCCTGGTGCCTCCTCCCTGAACCAGAAACAGCCCGGTGAGACAGATGTGGCTGACCCCACAGCTCTGCCCACCTACTGCATCACTCTAACATCCTGCTGAGACAAAGCCCATAGAGGTTGAAGGGAAAGAGCAACAAAATCCAGATCTGCTGGATGTTGTGCCATTTCCGCTCAAGTCTACGTGACCACAAATCACAGCAGTTCTTCCCTTCTGTGTTCTTTCAAATTTAGACAGAAATAAATTCCCCTGGAAGTACAAATTCCAACAGTGAAAGGTTGACCCTCACACTAATAAAACACTGTGTGAACACTAGAGAGGCTGCCAAAAATCCTATAAAAAACCCAAAATGACATCAAATTTGTGCAGCAGCATTACTAAACCTGATCCTTGCACCCTGCCTCTCCTCCCTGTGGCAGAAAACACCAGATAACACTTTGTCATGGTTCAACTCAGCCAGCAACTGAGCACCACCACCCACAATGGATGCAGATGTCGCGCAGGTGTGATTTCACTGACGCAGTGGAGAAGTTCTTTACATGTTCCAGTTCACTGCCATCCAGCCTCCTCTGCATCAGCCCCCACGCTCGACGTCCATGCTCTGCTGAGAAGTTTCACAAGTCGAATTTAGCTAGGCCCAGGGTCCTGAAGAACATGTGGACAGAAGCAGCTTGACAGGAGGGTCTGGAGAATGACTGCAGGGATCTTTACCTGGCACACCCTGTTTGACAGAAGAATGAGATTATTTATTTACCAGTTATGAAAAGCTGTTTCTAGAGGTGCCCAAATCCCACTCTCGATCACAGCACAGTCTGAGAAAGGTCCATGACAGGCGTGTGAGGCTGTGGGTGATTTGTGAGACTCAAATCCTCCCCAGCATCAGCAACACACATGAGATTCCCAGGATTTGAAGGGGCATCTGGGGACAACGGACGTGCCTGGTATGAGGAGATACCGAAATGAGGAGAGAAAGGAGGAAGGAAAAGGAAAGGAGGGACAAGAGAGAAAGTAGCAGGGAGAAACGTATAACAAAAGGGAGGGAAGAAAAGGGCTGGGGAGAGAACTGCTGAGAAGGAAGAGAAAGGATGGGGGAAAGAACGGGAAAGCAGTTTATTCTCTGAAGGTGCCGCCGCCTTTGATGTGAGCAGTCTCTCCGTCCCCTGGGCAAACCCTCGCGCTCCTGGTCCAGGAGGAGAGCCCCGAGAAGCTCCCGGCGGGGCCCTCCCGATCCCTCCCGGCTCTCCGGATCCCTCCCGGCACCGTGCTCGGCCCCGTAGTGCGCACACCGACACACCCGGCGCTT
>VWYI01036779.1:128058-155861 GCA_013399455.1 Anthoscopus minutus | reverse complement strand
GGCCGGGAACGGAGCGGAGCGGCAGCGGAGCGCGATCGCACCGGGAGCGCACCGGGATCGTGATCGCCCCAAGCGCCGGGCCCGGCGCGGCCTCGCGCCGCTCTCTGACGTCACCGCGCCGCCGTGTGACGCCATCACGCAACTCACGGGGCGGGGCCGGGGACCCTGTGGCGTCAGCCATCCACGTGACAAAGGCCACGCCTCTGCATGAATTCGCCAATCACACAGCGATGCCTATCTAGCCACGCCCCCGGCACCGCGCGGAAGCGAGAGGAAACGGGCGGGAACCGGCTGGGGGTCTGCGCTCCAGCTCAGCCCAACCCAGCTCCACTCCAGCTCCGCACGGGGCCGGGCTCTTTGTCTCTCTCGCAGGCGCTCCCCTGTGGGACCCACCCCGCTCCCTCGGTCCCGGGAGGCTCGGCTCCGGGAGGGGCGGATCCGCGGTGCCCGCTCTGCCTCTCGCAGCGGACGGAAAGCGCCGGCGGAGTCTGTCCCGTTGCGGAGTTGAGTTAGTTTCATTAGCTCAGTAGGAAATCGCACTGGCCCGTTTTTATTTCGGTGTTTCGCGCTGCACGAGGGGGGCAGGTCAGCGGCTCGTTACCCTTCCCCCGGCGGGCCCTGCGGAGCACGGTCGGGGCTGGGGTTCCGCGGCCCCCGAGCTCTGCCCTCGGTCTCTCTCTCCTGCTCCTGGCAGAGCTGGGCCAGCGCGTCTGCGTTTGGCTTGAGGAGTGAGGGCTTGGCCGTGGGTGCTTTCTTGATCCCTGTCCTGGCTGGAGGGTCCTGCTGCTGTCGCTGGGGTACGGAATCGGTCGCACCTTTCCCAACGATCCCCGTGTCCTTGGCTGGAGTCGCAGCCTATGGCACACAGATGTGCTTTTCTGTCCAAAAGCCCTGGTTAAGCCGTATAATTCTGACTGCCCTGAGAGGGAGGAACGGCCAGCTCGTGTGACCTTGCTCGGCAATAACCATGAGGGGGCTAGGAGTGACAGTGGCCAGACCCCGTGTGTCTGGGAAGCACTAGACAGGCAGTTTTAGCATGGATTTGCATGTCCTTGTCACCATGGGGTCCTTCCCTGGTCAAGTTTTGCCCTTCTTGTGCTGGCTGGACAGCCACTGAGAGGACAGTCTCAGGCTGAGTTAGGGGAGGTTCAGGTTGTGTATCAGGCAGAATTTTGTCTCAGGGTGAGTAGACTTTGGAAGGGGCTTCCCAGAGAGGTGCTGGAATTACTGTCCCTGGAGGTGTTTAAGGAGAGACTGGATGTGGCACTTTGAGTTGTATCCTAGTTGACGAGGTGATGATTGGTCAAAGGTTGGACTCGATGACCTCAGAGGTTTTTTCCCATCTCAGTGGTTCTGTGACTCCATGCCCTTGTCCTCACCTGCAGAGGTGCCAGTGGAGGTCAGTGGCTTGCTGGTGGAGCTGTGGTAGCTCCTGTGCCACTAGTGCCTGCCTAGCGTGGGCTACTGCAGCTGCAGGGCTGGCATGAGCAGTGCCTGGGCTGCCTGGAGCACAGGCTGGCCTGGAGCTGCGGTCCTGGAGAGAGGCCTTCTGGCAGCAGTGCCTCGCCTGCAAGCCCTGGAGACACAAGACCCAGAGTCCTTCAGACACCTGTCCCTGTTCCAGTGGTGGAGGGGCCAGTGCTGGCTCTGTGTGGGTGTGGGGGTGAGTGTGGCAGCCTGAGGCTGCCCTGGCCACCACTGGCCCCTGTGACTGGCTGGAGTTGTTGCCCAGCACACCAGGAGTGCTGCAGAGGAGCAGGGGTGGGGCAGGGCAGCCAGGGGCACATGGTGCTAGGGCCAGCACTGGCCACAGCTGGCCAGCGCCCCCGCCTGCCTGCCCCACTTGCTGCTCCAAATGTGCATGGGGACCTGTGCAACCCCACGGTGGACGCCGGGGAGAGCAAGTGACAGCCAGCTGCATGCCCCTCACACTGACCTGGAGCTCAAGTCTCTGCAGCAGGATGAGGAATTCCAGCCTTTGCCCAGCTCTCCACAGGGCTGCAGCATCTGACAGTGCTTTTCAAGGCTGTGAAGGTAGAGCATTGATTTACTCATGGGGGCAGGTAAAACTGGAAGCAAGCAGCCTTAGGGACCTGACCTATGCTGGGCACTGCATACAGGAGTGCTGTGAGGCCGCTATGATCCCTTTTCCCTTTCCCTGGTTCTCCTCCAGCTCCTTTCCTGTGGTGGCCCAGCCCAGATGAAAGGCAGATTGCTGGCAGCTGCCTTTCTGCACACAGTGGGGTAATCACAAGTGGAGGTATTAATATGGGGGCAAACTGGGGTCACCTAGTCAGGCCCACTCGAGCCTGTAAGAGCACAGCTGCAGAGACTGGAGGCTGCAGTATCAACCCCTGGCCATGCCCCTCACCATGGCCAGTCCTGGCTGGTGCCTGCTTCAATCAGATCATCTGAGAGGAGTGGATTTTGGTGGGGACACACACTGGACACTGAACTGAGTGTTTCCCTCAGCATCATCTCACCCTGCAGTTGCCCACAGCTCTCAACTCTGCCTGTGCCAGACAGGATGGTGGTGGCAAGGGTGGAGTACCACCACTGCCAAAATCCCCAGTGCTGGCAGCACTGTGGGGCTCGGAGGTTCCTCTTCAGCCACCTGCCCAGAGCAGGACCATCCCCAAGGGTTGGGGCAGCCCAGAGTTGACTCTAAAAGACTGCAGATAGAAGTTTTGGAGGTGGGGAGTAAGGGGAGCACTCCCTGCCCAGCTCTCAGTGGGAATTTGTTCAGGTAGGAATTACCAGCTGGAGTAGGAAGCAGGAGTATATATTAGCTGGAATTATTGGCTGTGGGTTGTGGGCTCAGTGCAGTCTGGATGGGAGCAAAGCAGAACCAGGGGTCCTCACACAGCCCAGCCCAGCCCAGCCCAGTTGTGTGGACGTGGCCGTGGCCGTGGCCGCCGCAGGCAGCTGAGTGTGCCTGATGGAGATGGGCCATGGCCACATCCCACTGGGCTCCACTGTGGCTGAGAGACTGAGCAAAGCATCCATCTGGGATGGGCAAATAAAAGGAGGTGTAATTTATTTACCTTCTGATCTGTTTGTCGAAGTGGGCTATGCAAGGCAATTTGTAATTATTTCTTAACTCTTTGTAAGGTGTGGATTTAAGACGTGATTTTGTTTGAAAAATTTTGAACACTTCTGCTGTATAAATATTTAAGTTCTTTCTTTGAGGAAGCCAGATTGTGATGAGCAGCACCAGTGACTCCAGTCTGCCAGCCCAGGAGGGTGCAGGTGCCCAGGGGCTGCAGAGGGCAGAGTTGTTCCCTTTGGGCACATCCTACAGCCACAGGTGCTCATGCTGGGAATGACATTCTCCACAGCAAGGTTTGGGCTCCTCCTGTGCCCAGGCAGCCTCACACAGACAGCAATGTCCACTCTAGCTACAAGGCCAGGCTGGACACCTGCAAGGGAGCCATGCCTTTGTCCTGGTGAATACCCCTCCTGCTTCCACACCAACCGCAAGGGATCCATGTCCCAGGGCAGGTACAACCACCTGTTAGCTGTGTTCTTCAGCCTGTTCTTCAGGCTGTTGTTGGAGACTCAGACCACAGCTAACCCTGAGTGCCAGGAGCAGCACAGTGCTGCCCGAGGGTCCTGGCACAGTTCCTGCTCTGTCTGATAGTGCCTGCCTTAAAATCACTGCACACAGAGGGGACCCAGTGAGGGTGTTTCTGAGCACAGGGACAGGTGTCCTGTCACCAGCCAGCTCATCCAGCCTGCTGAGCCAGCACTGACCACAGAGCCTTCAGGTGCCAGGTCTCTACTCCAGGGCTGTGCTCTGAAACAGGGGCTGGGGGTGCAGTGGATTTTTCTTTTGGTTAGAAATTTGACCTTGACTCTTCTCTCCAGAGAGTGGAGTAATGAAGTAAGCCTTGGTGCAGAGTGTGGGAGAGGGCACAGTGGCACTCACATTGCTGAAAGTAGGTCAGGACATGTGAGCCGCCAGGCTGGTAGTGATGTTCCCATCTGGTCTCCCAGACCCCTCAGAGCAGGAAATCAGGTGGGTGAAATAGCTCTCTGAGCACCTGAGTCCCACAGTTTCTCAGTCAGGATCCCAAGCCCGTCTCCCTTCAAGTACTTTCTGGGCAGTCACAGCATTGACTCTCTTCTGCACGCTCATGCTCTGTTGCCCAGAACTTGCAGTCCCTTAGAGGTGCTGGCTCTGAAATTAGAGAAAGTAGTTTTTTCAGAAAAGCAGGACATTCAGTGTCCATTTCCCAAGTGTTTCTGTCACACCTGGGTTTTGGAACACCCCAAGCATGTTGCCATGTGCCTGCCCTGCTCTGCCCCGTTTTCTCCTGGAGGATGAAGCCTGGGAGCATTTCCATGGCTGCTCAGGCCCCCCTGCAGTGCCTGGTGCCTGGGAGTCCCTCAAGGACAGGAGCAGGTGTCACCTGGCGTGGGCTGTGACCATTCCCAGCATGGCCTAACAGTGAGGGGATGCAGGGCCCACATGGCGGTTGCTGCCCACATGGGCTCCAGCTCCAGCAGCAGGGTGGCATGGGGCTGCCACACTTGGGGAGCATCTTCTCTGCCACTCCCTGACCCTGAGTCGGGGCTCTTACTGGCCTCTCTGACCTCGTTTCTCCACAGCCACGCAGGGATGTTGACAGGGATGGGAGCCCTCATCAGACTAACTTCAGTAGCACCTCGCTAAAAAAAGATTGCTGGGAAAACAGTTGTTTGTGTCTCACTCCTTCCCACGGAGGCAGCTGCTGGGGTAATTTACAAGCAAATAGTGATGCTGGTTTGGTTTTTTGCTTTTTTCCTTTTCTATGTTCTCTGTATTCTTTGCACATACATTTGTAGCTCTGTAGCCTGTTGTATCCATGGCTGGTTTTCCCAGTAATTTTCCATGGCCTTCCCCTATGCAGAAAGACAAAACAAATTCCAGAGCTCCAAGCTCAGGTGGTGTTCTGGTTCTTCCTGGTTCCTCGACCAAAGTCGAGAACAACTCTTGGAGATGCATTTCACGGACAAAGTACAGCCAGTACCAAGGCTTGACCAGGGGCAGAGGGGGTTACATCACCACTTGTCCTCCTAATTGGTGCTTTTTTGTCAATTATGCTGATTTGCTGAACTTAAAACTATTCACCCTGTGTGGGTGGGCTTTTGTGGACATCTTTCCATAACTGCCCTGAAAGCCTCCAAACAAAGATCCCATTATCTATTTCCTCCTTACTAAAGTTACCTCGAGTTTAATTTCTAGGTTAGGGAAAAGGCTAGGAAATGTGCTCCTGGCAGGACCCATGGCATGCCTGGCTGGACCCCAGCCTGGACAGAGCCCTGATCCTGGAGGCCTGCAGCACCATTTCCCTGGAACTGCTCCCGTTTGCAGCTGCTTTGTCAGCGACTGTCCATGTTTGTGCTGGGAGGGTCAGGGACAGGCACTGTGTCCCGTGTGCCTCTCCAGCAGCCCCAGACATGCCCCTGTGGCAGCGGCCAGCAGAGTCTGGGCAGAACTGGAACTGAGGCAATCCTCCTCCTCTGTTAAGCCTGGGGTGCATGTCCAGCTCCAGAGACACACAGACACACTGGAGAGTCCAGGCAGGATGTTGAAGGGGCTGGACCATCACTGCTACCACAGCAGTGGAGGGAACCAGGGCAACTCCAACTGGAGCAGGGAAGGCTCACAGGACTTTGTCCATGGCCATAAAGACCTACAGGGAAGGTGCCCAGGACAGGTAGGCCAGCAGCACACAAGATGATCACAGGAGGCTCCCTCTGAACATCTGCTTCACTGTGAATTTGTGGAGTTCCTGTAAGCAGAGACATCCAAAGTCACCTGGACACAGTCCAGGGCATCAGGCTCTGGTGGCCCTGCTTGGAGCATGGAGAGACTGGACAAAGAGACCTCCAGAAGCCCCTTCCAACCTCAACCAGTCCTACTGATCACTTGGAGCCTGCAATTCCCACAGCAGTTATGATCCTCTCCCCAGAACACAGGCTGTTTGTGCCACTGCTAATGACAGGTGTGAACAGTGGGTCTTTAGGGTGTGTGAGGAGATACAGAAATGCCAAGAGGATGTAGCAAATCCAAGTTACTGTCTGAAGTAGTGACATCCCAGAGATGATTTCCTCTGACAGTCCATGCTCTCATTTCACACACCAGTTTAGAGGTGATCCTGTTTCTCACAAGCCCTCCTTACTCCTACTGCCTTACTAAGTAAACAGCTCCCATGAGGCTGATCACCAAGGAGAGTGAAAATTCAGGGAAACCAAACTGAAGTACCTCCCCAAAGGGCTGGGAAGCAACAGCTGTGGCCTCATACTCACTGCTCTCGCTGAAGGTGATACCAGCTCCAAATCACAGAACTCTCTCCCCCCCACGAAAATAGCCAGGATAGCAAAAGTGACAAGAACTGTGAGCATCTTCACACACAGTTTGTAACACAGGATTACACTGACGCTTCAGAGAAACAAAAAGTTGTATGTAAGGCATACTCTTTGTCTCCCTGCTTCTGACCTTGAATCTGGGAAGGGCCATGAACCAGAACTATCCACACAGGTGTCAGGGGAGAACCTGCAACCTCAAACTGTTCTCTTGTGTCCTGGCACAACCTCCATTTCACCCCCCACCCCAGACAAACTGGAAAAAAAAGAGGTTATTATAGATTTTTTTACATAAATAGAAAAAAGCGCAGCATTTTAATGAGGTGAAACCCTCAGGCCCGGTTTCAGCTAGACCCAAACCCAGCAGATGAAGGCATCCCCATGACATTCTGAGGGAGGGCTGTGTCTCTTCTCAGACCTCCTGGGCTTCTCAGTTGATTTTCCTGCGCTTCCGCTGTCCCTCTGGTGCCTTCTCCGTGGGCAAGGGCAGAGACAGAGTGCCCAACTTGTGGTTCTGGTCATTCTCCAGCCCTGGCACCCCCTTAGCCTTGGACACCCTGAGCCGCAAGGCCTTGGCGATGTCGAGGACCCTGGAAAACACCGGAGAAATGCCATCAGTGGGGCTGAGGCCCCATGCCATGACCCTGCAGGGACCCACAGAGGCAGCAGCTGGGAGCACCAGGGCAAGGCAGAGAGCCCTCCGGGGGACAGAGTACTGCTGATTTTTCCAGCAGGTCCCAGCCTCCTACATGCTTTCCCCCACAGCATCCGAGGCCCTGTGGTCCCAGCTGCAGGGTAGCACAACTCAAACCTGGGCATCAACTGCCAAAACCAACCTGGTTTCCTGGGAAAGCTTAGTTCCAGAAAGAAAAAACAAAAATGGGAACATGGAAAGAAACCAACAGCAGAGACCGCTCTTAAACCCACTAAACCCACTGCTACCAATCAAAGAGTAAAGAGGATAAGTGATGGCATCAAAACTAGTAAGGAAGCTTGAAAACTAAGTTGTGACCAAGGGCTTTGGTAAGACCCTGAAATAACTGAAGTTTTGGGTGGAAAGCCTGACCCAATGAATGCTGTGGGGCCAAGGACAGCAGCACAGCTGGAGCACACCTGCAGCTGCCAGGTGACTCCTGGGAAATGCAGGTCCTGCACCCACAGACAACTACGTATCCTTTCCTGGAAAATTAAAGCCCTACCCAGGTCCAGAGACGCTTCAGAGCTCTCCCAGGGTCTTTCTGTAGGAGGGTCCTGGCAGGAATGAACAAGCAGGATGACTCACCTGCTCTCTGGGAGCTTCATGTCGTTCTGCAGGACGGTGAGATCCGTCTGGAAGTTGTTAATGTGCAGAGCCAAGGCAATGACATACGCGGCGATTTTAGCCTTCATGGATGCAGAGATTAAATTCTGGATGCTGTAAGGCAAGAGGGAGAACTTGTGAGATGTTAAGTGTAAGGGGGCTCCCGATGGTGTGTGTCTGTGGCCTCTCAAGCTGAGCTCTGCCATATCTGGGCCCCACAAGCATCCCACACCATCCCTCACCTGCCATTGTTGTAGGTCAGTGAGCTGAAATTCTTCATGAGTTTCCTGCTGATGATGTGTGGGCATTCAGGACCCATTGGATCTAGGGCAGAAAGGGACTTTGCAGTGTAATGAGGAACACACACTCTACCCTGCACTGCCCACCCACCACAGCAGCACATGTATCATCCTGACACTTATCATGGAATATCAAAACACCCCCAGGAACAGGGACCCACCAGGATCACTGACTCCAACCCCAGGAATCCCACCATTTATTGCCTCTTCCCAGGAACACAACAAACCTAAACAGAACCTCAGTGCTTGATTTCTAGGTCTCGTAATTTTTCAGGCCTGAGAAAATCCCAACAGCTTTTATTTTCTTAGTAAAAGTGATCATCCATACAATCTAAAATGCACACACATCTATGCATGTATTTCTTTTTCCACAAAATACTGTTAAAGCTGGGTGACTCCTGCATAGCCAGCAACACAGAAAGATATTTAAAAGCCAGGCTTGCAACTTCCTCCTCCCTTGGCCCTGCCAAGGACTGACAAAGACACACAAGTTCTAGAGAAGATGGCAAGTCTGGAAAATCTCAAACAAAATGTTTTGTGTGGTGCTGTTTCAAGAGCAGGACCCTGAGCATGGCAGAGATCTGATCCATACACTCAGTGGATGACCAAAAGATGATGAAGACATTCCCAAAAGCATGTGTTTAGGAGCTGAAAACTCTCTTACGCTTTTTCTTGATCACTTTCAGGTGGCTGAACTTGATGAGGGTGTCCAGGAACCAGAGGCATCGGGCTTTGTGGTCTCTATTCCTCTCATCAGTGGGCAGGAACTTCAGCTCCTCCAAAACAAAGGAGCAGTGCCTGCAGGAAAGAGAGGGGGAGTTCAGCTCCCTAGAGAGCCCCTTGTTGCTGTGTACCCAACTGTCCCCCACATTCCCCAAGGCACCTGCCCTGCCTGGATCCAACATTCTCCCTCAGACCCACTGCCCCTCAGCCAGGCCCTGGCCTGGCAGTGTGTCACCTTCTCTCCTCTGCTCTCTTGACCATCTCCTCCGCAGTGACATTGGCCAGGGTTGCTGCTGGCACCTGCAGCGCCTCGTACTCGGCAGGAGACAGGACTGGCAGGATTTTAAGGAAAAGAACAAGCCTGGGCTCTCCCTTCCAGGTAGGGCAGTTCTGTCCACACTCACTTGAGGAGATGTGGGCAAGGGGATGGAACCTGTCCAGGAACTCTGACAGACTGTGGCACACCTCACCTCTGCAAGGCTGACCTCACCAATATTCCCTGTGGAATGCTACCCACCAGGAGGCAGAGCATCCTGTCCACCATAGGAAAGAGGCAGGACAGCGGACTTGTAGGCCCCAAAGCGCCAGGACAGCATTACACTTTACTCCCAGCTCTTGGCGTGTGAGGAGTACACGCTCCTTGCTCCCACGTGCCAGATGGCTTAATTGAGATGTAGAGGTGTGAGAAACCCCTGTGACACAGAAAAGATACTGTCCTCAAACTTGTAAACGTGCTCCGGCCTGTCAGCGTCCTCGTGGCATGGCGGAAGGAAGGCAGAGATGTTCTGCACATCATCCTGGGCTATGTCCTGCATCAGAGCTTGGGAGGGAAGGGGGACAGAAACATTTGGATCATGCTAACCAAAATCCAGAGAGCAGGAATACAACCTAAATCCCTCCTTCAGAAGCAAGTTTACTCAATGAGTCAACACCATTTTAGTCACAGCTGGAGTTTTACACATTTAAAACTTCTATCAAAAACCTCCTGGTCATAAAGACTTAGAAAGGCCAGTCCAGACGAGAAACATCTAGAAAGAAGGGCACCAAGATGTCTGCTGCTGTGGGTGGGCAGAGCATAGTTATGGCACCTGCATTCCAGCACACACCCATTTGGATCTGAGAGCACAGTCAATATCCACCCTGGAAGAAAAGGCATGAAAGGTGGTCTACAGCCAACAGACATCAGGCCAGTGACACTCTCAAGATCCCAGAAGTGGTTAGGAGGGCTTCTGTTTGCCCTCCTGCCCAGATGTCCAGAGTCAGGGCACCCCCAGCTCTCTTCTGCCACAGCTTGGAAGCCCCTGGGGATGGTGACACCACACCATGCTGTGACTCGTACCAAGGCTGCACTGCCCTCTGAGATAAGAGCTGCCTTTTCAACAGCCATGTCACAGAGTTAAGACCAGGTAAAAGCACTGCCTTTATCCCAGTGACCTCATATCCCACAGGACCTTCCAAAGCAGGCAGGATGCACACTGATAGCACAGGGACCTTCCTTCATTCAGGCAACTCCAACACCAAGTTCAGCAGGACCAGAAAGGAGCAGTTCCTCTACATGTACCCATCTTAGCCATTAGACCAGATACTTCCTCATCACATAAGGAAAACCCCTCTTCTTCCTGCCACACTTGGCATGGACAAACAGAAAAAGGCACTTCAGGCTGTCCTGATTACCTCCCTAGACAGAATCCTCTCACCTGTCACACCCTTGGCATCTATAACATTTGCAGCTGCTTTTGTCACAGCTGTGCTCACAACATCGCTGCCCACAGCGTTCATGCGGCGAGAGCTCAGAGCTCGCTTCTGCTTGCTGGTTCCAAAGGCCTCTATGCACAAATCCATCTGCATGAGACAGAAATACACATCAGGACACCCTGTGCACCCAGAAGAACACAAAACACACTGCTCCTTCCACAGCCACAGTCTCTAAGAAAACTTTAAACTCTTTCCATGGCAGAATGTGCAAGATGTGTTGATCTGCAAGGCAAGAAGTCACTGGGATGGTGACCAGCCTAAAATAACCAGGAAAATGCTCCTGAGCCAGGCAATGACTGTGCTGCCTCCTGGACACAGGGAGAAGGCTGCTCCTGCACAGGTTACCCTGCAAACACCAAACCTCCCAGCCTAAAGAGAAGCATCACTAGATAATCACAAAGGAGCATGACACAGCTTTCAACTTTACCTTTTCCCTGTAGGATTTGGTCTGATAATCCTTTGTGTCGTCAGGTATCAAGTTATCTATAAAACAACAAAAGTTAGTGTGCTTGGACACAAGCAGCCAGGATGGGAATTCCTTCAGCTCTGTGACTGACAGACTTGGCACAGCACATTAGGACCTCCTCCATGTGACCTGGCTAATTAAAGGACACACCAAATATGAGAACCTACAACAAAAAAAGGAGCTTTTTCTACAAAGCTCATGGGTGCAATACATGGACTATGGCCAAACCTAAATCCTGTTGCATGGGGTAAAAATCAGCTCCCAAAAGATGTGATCCTTTGGGTTCTTATCCTGGGTTCAATGACAAAAACCAGTCCAGCTGGATAAAACTTGGGGAGTTTTTTGTTATACAAGAATCCAATGCCTAATGAGTGTCAGGCCTCCCTCAGCAGAACACAAGCAGACAAGGCTGCACTTGAGTAGTGACACTCTGTGAGTGACTCCTGCCCTCCACACTCCCTGCTGAGCCTCCATCCTAGGCTCACAGTGCTCCCCCCTCAGCATGCACAAGCAAAGGAGCTGTCCTTGCTCCACACCAAGGGTACAAGGCAGGAATGAGAATAACAAAGCAACCAAGCAGCTGTGAGCCTCAGCATCTCCCACCTGAGAGCAGGGGTTGCATGTTGAATATCTCTGCATTGTAGACCTCCATCTCCCCAGAGCTCTTGTCTAACACACCAATAAAGTACCTGGGGAAGAACAGGGACAGCTGATTAGTGAGAGGCAGAGCAGTGGAAATTATTTACATTACCTGGCCTTCTCACATCCTAGCAGCTCTCCTGCCTTGCACATACATACTATGATAAACCAAGTTACCTCCAAGGCATGGTACATGTAAAAACAGAAAGATTTGCTAACGTAAGTAAATGCAGAAGTCTTAAAACAACCAAATTAGGTGAAATGTAGGTGCCAAAGTTCTGCTATTTTCTTTTGCCTTTTTTTGCTATGCCAGGAATTGATGGCCACTGCTTGAACAACAGCCAAATTTCCTTGTAGCTCCCAGAGCTCAGGATGCAGGCAAGCACTACTTTAGCCCTCAGAACTACCTCTTCGACAGTGTTCAGAGGTAAGAGCACTTAAATATGCCCACAAACAATACTGAATTAACTCCCCTACATTTTTTAAACTGCATTTATGTCTCAAGACTCAAGAAGAAACAACCCCTTTTGGTGCTCTTTTTTCACTTGCAGCATCTCAAGCTGGATACTGCTCTACCTGAGGATCCAGTTCTCCTGGTTTCACTGGTCAGACAGAATAGAGGATGGTCTGTTATGTTTTGACAGACTGCAGAAATCAAGCCTGTTCCTTGTACAGAATTAGAGAACATCTCAGCTGGAAAGCCCCACAATGATGACCCCTTTAGCACTGATCAACTGATGATAAAGGCACCTCCTTCATCCTAATTTCTTACTAACAAAGCTCCATCCTGCTGCTACACTAATCCATATCCTCACCCCAGACCTCATAGGACGTTTTCAAACTGATTGTGATAAATCACAGCTTCCACAAGATGTGCAGGAACAGGCAGAGCTTCCTGTCCCAATCCTCCATAGCCCCAGTGGAAACCTCTGGGAGAGGTGTGGGGAAGGGAGCAGGAGCTCTGTGTCTGAGCAGCCCCTGTGCTCCCAGCTCCTTTCCCATACCTGCACAGGGAGCTGCACTTCAGGACCTCACTGCCGAAATTGTGCCCCACGTAGCAGAGCCGCTCTGTCTCCGAGACCTGGGAAATCATGGAGAATTCCTTGAACAGAGGCACTGCCTCTGCTCTGCTTCCCCCAGGGCCACCAAGCTCTGCATTCCCAGGCATTGTCCTCTACACGCAAATTGTTATCAGCACAGCAAACATGCACAGCGCCTCACAGCAATCACCCCTCAATACTTCAGTTTAAAATGTGGTTTCCAATGATTCGTTTAAGCTCCAGTATTGTCAGGCGCCTGCAATTCACCAACTGAAAAGCCACAGCCAGCACAACCAGGAGTGTGCCAGCCACCTAAACAAATTTTCCGTGCATTATGAGAACGCGTTGGTTTTTCTGCTTGGCTGCAGTGAATTTCCCCCAACAATTTGGGCTGAAAAGTTGTTTATTCCTTGAGTACAGCAGCTGTAAAGATTAACAGCAGCATCAGATAGCATCTTCTGATTGTAGTCTCAGTTCTCTCTCCACTGAGAGATCCCCTTGTGATGTAACTTAGCCGAACAAAGACACCTTTGGTGAAGATGTCCCAATGTGAACAGAACACAATGGATTTCATTATCAAATGCACTATCAAATACACCCCAAGTGGTTCAGCTTCTCCCTGTTCTGCCAGCTCCACCCTGCAATGTCCATCAGCCACATCAGTGACAGAGCCTTCTCGGGTTCTGTGGATCCCAGAGACACCCCGGCACTTGGAACACACCCCTGTGAAATATGCTGGGCTAAAGTCTGATTGTTTAAAGAAAAAAAAAATCTGTTGCAAAGCTCCAGGCACAGGTTTCCACAGAATCCCAGACAGGTTTGGGTCATAAGAACCTTAAATCCCACCCCTGACATGGGCTAGAACACTTCCCATTGTCCCCGGCCACTCCTAGCCCCAATGTTCAGCCTGGCCTTGGGCACTTCCAGGGATCCAGGGGCAGCCACAGCTGTGCCCTGTGCCAGGGCCTGCCCAGCTTCGAAGGGAGGAGTTTCTGACTCCGGAGGAAGCTGCTGAGGCCAGCCTTGAGGGCAGAACACGGTCACACGCCTCCGCAGCCCGCAGCACGAACTACTCGGTGGTTTCCACGTGGAAATTCCCTGGGCTGGGGCCCCGCCGCGGTGTCTAATGGGCCTCGCAGCCTATGGGACTAATTAACAACATCTGTGATTTTTATCCGATTACGGCCATTTTCTGGCTAGCGCCTCATTGTATATTACTATCATAATATCCTAGTATTGCTGCGACCCGACGGCTCTAATCCGCCCCCGCCGCCTCAGCGCAGGCCCCTACCAGGATCCTGCGGTGCCTCTTCCGCGGATGCGCCGTGTCCCGGTTCCGGTACACGGTGAAGCGCATGGAGTCGGGGCGCCGCAGCCTCCCGTTGGCGAATCGCACTGAGGGAGAGGAAGCCCGTGAGTTCCAGAGCCGGCCGCGATCCCCGAGGGGAGCCCACGACCCGCCCCACGCTTTCGGCCCAGTCCTGCTCACCAAGCGCCGCCGGCCGCTCCCCCTCGGGGTCCCCGCGGTAGCGCCAGGTGGCCGAGGTCATGGCGGGGAGCTGAGTGAGGGACTGCCGTTGGGATGCGCGTTCTGGTGCGGGTTCCGCTCCCGGTCCCGCTCTTCCCGTTCCCCCGCCTCTTCCGCCTCCGCCTACTGTCGTAGCAATAAGCTCAGTTCGGATTGGGCGAGAGGGGACACTGCCACCGCCTCCAAGTAACGAGGTCGTCGATAGCCTGCTAGNCCGATCCCAGTCCCGATCCCAGTCCCCGTCCTGAGCCTCGCACGGCCGTTTCCGCACAGACACCGCAGGTGAGGGGGCCGGGGGGTGGCGGTGAGGCGGAGACCAGTGACTCCAGTGTCGGGGCGGCAACGGGGCTCTCCGGACTCCCCTTTATGTCCCGTGCGCGGCACAGAACGGAGTCTCTGGGTGTGTCCTCGCCGGTGCTGATGCTGCGCTGGGGGGCAGGTGCTTCTCTGGGAGGGGCACAAATCTTGGGTGTTCCAGGTGATGCGCAGAGGAAAAAAAAACGGAGCAGAAAAGGCGCTCTCTTGAGAAGAGCCCCTTTCAGCAGAAGACCCCTAGTTATCCAGCAGTCAGTTAGTATTCCGGAGTTTTCACAGGTCTTAAATTACTTCATTTTCCCCGTGCTGAGTATTCCAGGTGATAGCTGGTGAATATCTGCCTGTTCTGACTCCATCCAAGGACACACGGTGGGATTCTTGGGGTGTCCTGTGCAGGGCGATGAGCAGGTCAGCAAAGACAGCGATGGTTTGGAAAGAAAAAATAGCGATCACGTCCATGTATGAGGATGGACTTTCTGAATCAGCAGCCTTTAATTTGATACCTCCTCAAAAGCATGATTCTGGCCATGTGGCCTTTTATTTTCGCTGTTTTATGGTCTCGTGTCCATTGATGCTTTTGTAATGCTGTTGGAAAATAAACGTGAGCGCCGGAATTTCTGTGTGTGTGCCTTGGACATGGAGCCTTTCTGCTCACCAAATCTTACAGATTGTTGTTTTTTCACGAGGAAGAGTTGAGATACTGGTGAGGGTCACCTGTGTAGTCTTGAAATGAGTCTGCTAAGGTGTGACTCATGCTCTATTAATGAAAATTTAGGGAGAAACCATCCCCTGACTCTTGCCTGCTTGTCTTGCTGAGCAGCACAGTGTTTTGCCGACAGAATCGGTATTTCTGTGAAAGGTTACCAGGTTTTGTGAGCTGTATATTAGAGGGGGAAGCAGGTTAACATTGTTATCAGATTTTTTTACAAGCCAGGATTAAATGTTTTATGTTGCCCAACTTCCAGCACAGCTGCCTGTGATATGGGTGGGGCTGAGGTCAGCTCTGTGGCAGAACCATGGATTTTCATTACTTTTCCTTGTCCTCCAGACTACTGGTTTTGATCCTGTGCCTATGTGGTGGTGGTAAACTCAGACCAGCTACTGTTTGTAGTTGTAACCTTTCAGCCAGGTTCACTTCAGCCTGACCAGCCTGATTCAACCATAGAATCATACAACACTTTGGGTTGGAAGGGCACCTGGTTTTGTTCCACCCTCGCGACAGGCAGGGACACCTGCTGCTGTCCTGGGGTGCCATAAGCCCCAGTGTCCATCCTGGCGTTGGGCACTTCCAAGGATCCAGGGGCAGCCACAGCTGTTTTGGGCACCCTGTGCCAGGGTCTGCCTGCTCACACAGGGAGGAATCCCCTCCTCTCCTAGTCTTTCAATTTGAACCCACTCCCCTTTCTCCGCATAGTCTTGTCCCACCTTCACTGTAGCCCCCTTCAGAAATCGAAGGCCGCAGTTAGGTCACCCTGCAGCCTCCTCCTCTCCAGGCTGAACAATCCCAATTCACTCACCCTTTCCTCACAGCAGAGCTGCTCTATCCCTCACATCAACTTGGTGGCCCATATAGCGGTCTTTTCTCTTTTGCAGGATCATGGATTTCCCAGGGCACTTTGAGCAAGTCTTCCAGCAGCTCAACTACCAGAGGCTGCATGGGCAGCTGTGCGACTGTGTCATTGTGGTGGGGAACAGGCACTTCAAGGCACACCGCTCTGTGCTGGCCGCCTGCAGCACGCACTTCCGCGCGCTCTTCACCGTGGCCGAGGGCGACCAGACCATGAACATGATTCAGCTGGACAGCGAGGTGGTGACGGCCGAGGCCTTCGCTGCGCTCATCGACATGATGTACACATCCACACTCATGCTGGGGGAGAGCAATGTGATGGACGTGCTGCTGGCCGCATCCCACCTGCACCTCAACTCCGTGGTGAAGGCCTGCAAGCACTACCTGACGACGCGGACGCTGCCGCTGTCGCCGCCAAGCGAGCGTGCGCAGGAGCAGAGCGCGCGGCTGCAGCGCTCCTTCATGCTGCAGCAGCTGGGGCTCAGCATCGTCAGCTCGGCGCTGGGCTCCGCGCAGGGTGCCGAGGAGCCGCCCGGCGCCATGGGCCCTGCGCTGCGGGGTGGGCTGGAGCAGCGTGCTGCCTTCCCCATCCGCCGCCTGCACAAGCGCAAGCAGTCCTCCGAGGAGCGCGCCCGCCAGCGCATCCGGCCCGCCTTGGATGAGCCCGTGTCTGACGCGGCTGCAGAGAGCGGGCAGCCCGTCGTCCACTCGCGTGAGGATTTCTTCTCGCCGGACTCACTGAAGATTGTGGATAACTCCAAGGCTGACACGGTTGCTGATAACCAGGAGGACAACACGATCATGTTCGACCAGTCCTTTGGTGCTCAGGAGGATGCTCAAGTGCCCAGCCAGTCTGACAATGGTGGGGGAAACATTTCCCAGATGTCCATGGCATCCCAGGCCACACAGGTGGAAACCAGCTTCGACCAGGAAGCTGCTGCTGAGAAGAGCAACTTCCCGTGTGAAAATCCAGAGGTCAGCCTGAACGAGAAGGAGCACATGAGGGTGGTGGTGAAGTCTGAGCCCCTGAGCTCCCCAGAGCCTCAGGATGAGGTGAGTGATGTTACCTCCCAGGCGGAGGGCAGCGAGTCTGTGGAGGTGGAAGGAGGAGTGGTAAGCGCAGAGAAGATAGAGCTGAGTCCCGAGAGCAGTGACCGCAGCTTCTCGGACCCTCAGTCCAGCACTGACAGGGTGGGAGACATCCATATTATGGAGGTGTCCAACAACCTGGAACACAAGTCTTCGTTCAGCATTTCAAATTTTTTGAATAAAAGCAGGGGAGGTGGCTTTGGTGCCGGCCAAAACAATGATGACAACATTCCCAACACTACCAGTGACTGCAGGATGGACAGTGACGCCCCTTACCTGATGAGCCCAGAGTCAGGGCCCACCAGTGGCCACTCATCTGCTGCTGTCTCCCACGTTGAGAACCCATTCAGTGAGCCCACGGACTCCCACTTTGTGAGGCCCATGCAGGATGTGATGGGTCTGCCGTGTGTGCAGACCTCTGGGTACCGAGCAGCGGAGCAGTTCGGCATGGATTTCCCACGCTCAGGCCTGGGCTTGCACTCGCTGTCCCGGGCCATGATGGGCTCAGTGAGAGGTGGAGCTGGTGGCTTTCCTGGCTACCGCCGCATTGCCCCCAAAATGCCCGTGGTGACCTCTGTGCGGGGCTCGCAGCTGCAGGAGAGCTCATCGGGGTCCCAGCTGATGATGAACGGGAGCGCTTCCTTCGAGAGCGGGCACCTGTCGCAGCCGGGTCCACCGCAGCTGACCCGCGCGTCCGCCGATGTCCTGTCCAAGTGCAAGAAGGCCCTGTCGGAGCACAACGTGCTGGTGGTGGAGGGTGCACGCAAGTATGCCTGCAAGATCTGCTGCAAGACCTTCCTGACACTCACGGACTGCAAGAAGCACATCCGTGTGCACACGGGGGAGAAGCCCTATGCCTGCCTCAAGTGCGGCAAGCGCTTCAGCCAGTCCAGCCACCTCTACAAACACTCTAAGACCACCTGCCTTAGGTGGCAGAGCAGCAACCTGCCCAGCAGTTTGCTGTAACCTGCTGCCCCAGGCCCGGAGGAGCCTCGCTGCCAGCGGGGATGCTCCGGCGGGTGAACACCGGCGTGCCGCGGTGCCACACACAGTCTTGGCTCTGCCATTGGGGATATCTGGTACCTACCTCGCAGGTGTCGCCGCCGGGAGCCGTGCGGCGGGGATGGGGATGTGACCCCCACGGCGAAGCAGCCCCTTTGCAGGGCAGAGGGGTGACAGCACGGGGGTCTCCTGAAATAGCACGGTTTGAGAACAAGAAACTGACGTGCGCATTTATTTTTTTTTTCTCTCTCTCTCTCTATAAAGCATTTTGTAACAGTGAAATCATTTAAATGATTACTGTAACATGAGTTGCTGCATTATGTGAGGACAGTGGTGCCAACTCCTTACCTTTAAAAGAGAAAAACAGCTTAGGCTGCACCTGTCTGACATAATGCTTTAAAGTAACGCTACTTATGACAATAGTTCTAGGATTATGAATGTATGTTTGGCTGTTTTGTAGTAAAGGACACTGTGTAATCAAGGTGCTTAAATTAAATCCCAGACAAGTAACTTTTGGACCGCCAGGTGTACATATAACTTTAATACAGCAAGATATGGATGTTTGGCTGATTTTTTTTCTGTAGAAACGAGTATTAAGTGGTGAGTGAAGTACTGTCTTTTTGTGCTTTTCCTAGCAGTATTTTAACCAGTTTGTATCTCCTATGTTACAATTCTATATATGCAGAAGTTTGAACAGAGCTTGTCTTTTGTCTGTTGATTTGAAGGAGAGGGAAGTTGTGATGGCTTTCTTTGCCACATAAGACAGTATCTTGCTGTTCCCAGATGCCCACAGTCCATCTGATCCCCATTGTGGTGTGAGCACGTTTCTTTTTCTCTTATCTTCAGGCTTTAATTTCCTGCCCTGCACACTTAGTGACTTGGCAGCTGTAGATCTGTCCTTGGATCCAATCGCTCCTAGGTCAGAGCAGTCCTCGTTTGCCGTATTGCACAGAATCATAGAGTGTGCTGAGGTGGAAGGGGCCTCTCAGGATCGTGGTGTCCAACTCCTGGCCATGCAGAAGATACCACAACAGTCCCATCTTGTGCCTGAGAGCAATATGCAAACACTTTCTTACCTGAGGCAGCCTTGGGGTTGTGACCCTGTCCCTGGGGAGCTTGTTCAATGCCAGATCACCCTCTGGGTGAAAAACCTTTCCTGACAGCCAGCCTAAGCCTCCCCTGATTCAGCCTTGGCCTTTTTCTCAAGTCCTGCCACTGGTCACGAGAGTGAAGAGGTCTGTACCTGCTCTTCTGCTGCTTCTCAGGAGGATGTTGACAATGCCAGTGAGGTCTGACCTCAGTGTCCTCCAGGCTGAGCAAACCAAGTGCCCTCAGCCACTCCTCATAAAGCTTCTTCTCCAGACCACCCTCATGGTCTCCTTTGGACGTTCTCTGACAGCTTCATGTCTTTTGTGTTAATATGCTCAAAATTGCCCGCAGTGCTTGAGGTGAGGCTGCCCCAGTGCAGAGCAGAGCAGGACCATCCCCTCCCTCACCCGGCTGTGATACCCCCAGGACACGACTGCCCCTCCTGGCTGCCAGGGCACTGCTGGCTCATACTTTGTAAAATGTTCTTCTCATGTCCACCTAGGCTAGTGTCATAAAAGTACTTAGCCCCATACATTTAAAAAAAGCTAATACAAATTTACTTTTAAAAAATGGCACTGCACACATGCAGCAGAAATTTGTCATTCTCCATGTGAGCCATGTAAATCTCTTTTTAATTTCCTCTTCTTTGGTGCCACTCTAACTTAACACTGCCTGCAGGCTCCTTTCTTCTTGTCAAATGTGCACATGAACTGGTGCTCAGCATCCTTAGGTTTTAAAATAAACTTTCAGAGTACTGCTGCTGCTGATAAATGCTGCTCAGTTGAGCAGGGGCTGGGTCAGGGCTGCAGTGTGTCCTTCTACAGAGGATTCCCTGCACCTGCCCTGGCAGTGTGTTGTTTGCACCTTGACCTTCTGAGGAGTGCAGAAACACAGGAGATTGGTTGCATTAATCCCTTTAAAATGTTAGCATTTTGTTATAGGGTTCACTTAATGGTCATATTTCTGGCTCCTGATTTTTTTTTAAGCATTAGAATAACACGTGCTTTTAAAGCAGTGGGATATCCTGTGTTTTGTTTTAAGTAATTTCATTCTTGGGGACTAACAGCATTGAGCTGCATAAATACTCTCCCAAATATCAATAAAATGCAGTATTTTGTATTTTATTATTTTCTTGTATTGCTTTATTAAGTAACACCCTGTTCCATCTTCATTGCATTTCTAGTGCTTTGCTTTTTAAAAACAGGGCTTGGGTTTTTTAAAATTTTCTGTTTCCTGTAGCATATCTAAATCCATTGAATTATTGCAGTGTTTGGGAATAAAGCATCTCTTTGTGCAAGGAGACTAATTAGGAACTAATATGAGCAGATGAACCGCTCACTGGACTTTTGAACAGTTTTTATAAAAGTTTTAATGTGGAATATCAGTGCAGGAGGACTTCTGTATTCTTTTTTTGAGAAAAAGTTTGGAGCATTTTTGGAAGCAGCAGCTTCAGATGCCATTGTCAGTTGATGTGCATAGGGGCAGTTGCAGGCCTGGAGCCTGCTGCTGCCTCATGGTTTTCTGAGTCTTCCTGAATGAAGCAATAAATTCCTGGGAGTAGCATGAATCAACACCTGGGGCCTGAGCTGCCTGCTCCAGTGACAGATGTCACCCCACAGCCAGGAGAGCTTATGCCACTGAACTGTGCTCAGAATTGAACTTGTGGGATCTCGCATGGAGGTGTCGGGGTGTCTGTTCTAAAACACCTGGAAATAAACCCTACATTTTTGTGTGTTGCTGTGTCTGGCTGGCTTCACTGGTTTGGTGCTCTCCACACCAGCCTGTCCAGAAAAAATTGTGACTACAAAAGGGATTGTAAGAATTACAATTATTACCTTGGTAATAATTTTGTCCCAGTCGATTTCTTTGTAAGAAATTACTTTTGTTAGTGAAATAATATCTACACAGCAGCTGTAAAATTCATGATCCATGGTCACTGCTGCCCTCTGAATTCCTCATGGAAGGATGTCACAGATGCAGGTGGTGCTTGTTGGGAAGGAGTTCCGAGTTTGATACCTGAGCCCAGTGCCCCAGTCCCTGTGTCAGTTGATTTACCAGCTCGTGCCTATTTCTTAAACCACCTGGGGAATCTGACACAACTCTTAGACACCAGGTCATTCCCTGCCATCATCAGGGATCACAGGAACCTCTCAGATACTCGGTCACCATCCTTAAGCAGCTCCACCAACAGCAGAACCTTCAGTGTCAGCACTAAGGAATCTTGGAGACCTGTGAGCTCCCCCACTGGACTCATGCCCTGGGTTGTCACAGCAGTCAAACCTGGTTTCCACGGGGTTGTTTGGAAACTCTCCAGCCAGCTGGCATGCCCAGACCACACGCCCTTCCTCCCCAGCACCACAGCCCAGGTTACAAACCTCCAGAACCAATTCTGGCAGGCCAGCACAAGGCAATCAGCCATGCTCCTGAACCAAAACAGTGATAAATGTGTCAGAATCTCTCCCAAGACTGGGACGCAGGGCAACTCTAACAGCCATTGCTGTTATCAGAGAGTGCCTCATGGAGCATCCAAGAAGTGCCAGCAGAGTCCAACACAAGGGACGTTTGCTGTGGGACAGGAAGAGACAGAGTGTGCTTGGTGGGCTTTAACTCTGGTTACAGGCTCTGGCTCCCTCCCCACACCAGGATTTTGGTGCTGGCAGCTGCTCACTCTAGGACACTTCCCTCCTGCCCATTGCTCTTCACTCCCTCTCCTTGTGCTGCCATCCCCAAATAGCCTTGGTTCTGTCTGTCCCCTGCAGGGTGAAGGCACAGGGCTGTGGTGCACTGGGGCTTGTCCTGGGGCAGAGCGGTGGGAAAATGCTTACAAACCCATCTGAGCAGGGCAGGGCAGCCACTGGCACTGCTGCTCCACCTGGGCATGCCACAGGGGCTCCTGTGTCCTCCTCTGAGGGCCTGGGCACCACAGATGGTGTGACAGGACTTGGAGGAACAGGAGGAGGAGGACGGCTGATGGAGAGCCACAGCTCAAAAGGAAACCAAGTCCAGATGTGTTCTTCAGCACGTTCCCTGGCATGAGGACCGGAGCACTCAGAGCTGGAGGGAGGCTGGTTTAGGACTGGTGAGAGCAACCTCCATATCACACTGGGGACACCTGTGGGGTGCCTGGGGTGAGCAGCACTGCAAAGCTGTGACTGGTCTGTGACAGGGCTGCCCTGTCTGCCACATGCTCACTGATGATGGGAGGGCACATGGGGAAAGGCCAGTGCACACCCTGCGGCAGATCCAACCCTCTCCTGCAGGATGTACCAGCTGGACCCCAGGCTGGTTACAGGCCTGTGGCTGCCCATGTCCTTAAAGTGCCCAAGGCCAGACTGGACAGGGCTTGGACCAATCTGGGATAGTGGAAGGTGTTCCTGCCCATGGCAGGTGGGGTGGGATGAGAGGATTCATAGTCCCTTCCATGATTCTGTGATTAGTGGCACAGAGAGGTGGGCTCCAGGTTCCAGCTCCCAGTTTATGGAAAGGGGACAGTGGCTGCAGGACACATGAATCCCCAGAGCTCTCGAGATGTACCCATCAGGCCTCTCCTGGCAGCTGGAGGCTCAGGCCCCACTCAGGCTCTCCTCTGCACCAACAAATGTTACTGAACATCTGAGAAACACGTGGGGAGCTGCAGCCACAACCTACAAAGAGGTAGAACCTCTATCTGAATTCCAGTTTTCCATCCACTCTGGAGCTGTGCCTGGAATTGGTTATGCATACGAAAGGCAGAGCTGGTGGATCCTGGGGAGCTGCACAAGCTTGTTTTGTGCTTTTTTGTGCTCAGGCAGAGGATCATGGCGTGCCACTGATTCCATAGGACCATTTGATGTGTGGCTTGGCAGCAGCTCCTGGGGCAACAGCAGCCTGCATGGACAAAGCTGTTACCTCTCCTCCCTTCCTGGCTGCAAGCCCAGCTAAGGCACTCCTGGCCTGTGCCTGTGACCAGCAGCCAGGCTTTGAGGACAGATGCTGCTGCAGCAGCTCCCTTATGGTAGTTCCAGCTTGGCAGGTGCTCCTCAATCCGGGGCCAGCCCCTCTCCATGGCCTGCTGCCCCCCACAGCGTGCTCCAGCACAGGCCCTGTTCTCAAATAACACAAACACGACACATTGGCTGCTGCTCTTTAATGGCTCCTGGCCACCGCAGGAGAGGGGACACAGGCTGGCCCCAACACCGTGTCAGTCCCACAACTGCTGGAGCAGGGCCTGGCCATTCCAGCCTCAGCTGAGTAGGGCCTGGCCATCACAGCTTCAGCTCGTGGGGCATGGGCTCCCCTCTCAGCCCAGCCAGCAGGTTGTTGGCTGCCAGCACTGCCATGGTGCTCCTGGTGGCGTATGTGGCGCTCCCGATGTGCGGCAGGATCACTGCAGGGACACGAGGGACACGGCTCACCTCTCACCTTCACAAACCCCCATCACCCCTTTCAGGGCTGTCAGAGGTACAGAATTCATGAAGAAGTTATTTGTGTATTAATAAATGTGTGATGTTGATATAAGTCACGTATTGAATAAATACACATGTATTAATTATATCCTGACTTGTCTTGTTACAGAGCTCTCAAATCTCCAAGTCCTGCAAATATTTCCAGAAAGTAACTGCTCTTATCACTCCTCACACTGAGGAGACAATGCAAATAAATAAAAAATGAGTTTTAGCAAAGAGATAAAACAACATCTTACAGGTCTGTATTTCAGAAACAGGGACACTTAGTCATGGGCAGTTCCAAATTTTTGTGGATGTCCTTATAGTCTCTTTTTGGAACATACTTTTCCTACTCCAGAAACCCCCTCCCCCTGGAGGGAGGACATTCTGTGAGACACTGGCTAAGCAAGCCCCTTCCTAGCCATCCTTCCTCACCTGCATCATCCTCCTCCAGAGAAGACAGGTCTCAGTCCTGGACCTTTACCTGCCTGCCTTCCCAGTGCCTGGAACTATCCAGGTAACAGGCTGCTCACACCCACAGAAGCCTGGCCAGCCCAGCAGTGCTCTCGAGACCAAGACTCCTCCAGGCCAACCCAGCAGCCCACTTGTAGCCAGTGGGAAACTCTTCTATCACAGTATGTGCCCAGGAGCCCACAGAACACCGGGCTGGACATCGCCTGCACTGGGAACTGACTTCTCATTCATGCACCTGCTGATACCAGATGCTCCATGAACTTCACACATTGTATGAAGAGCCATCACGAAGGTACCTAAAACTGAGCTTATCTCAGCAGCTTTCTGGAAAATTAAAACAGCTCCCACACTTGTTTGACATGACGCCGATGAGATTTACCCCGCAGCAGCTCCCTGCATTGTGCAGTGGCCCACCTAAATATGCCTGACCTGCCTGTCCTGTGCTCTGGTGGCCACTGCCACCAGCAGACTAATGGGGCCCAGAGGTCCCTGTCACACCTGTCACTGGGTCCCTGAGGCAGCAGCTGCTGCAGGAGGAGTGTGAGCAGCCTGGCACTCACCGCAGTTCTTGAGGGACAGCAGGGGGTGGTCAGTGGGCAGTGGCTCCGGCGTGGTGACATCCAGGCCGGCGGCTGCGATCCGGCCCTGGGCCAATGCGTCGTACAGGTCCTCCTGGTTCACCACAGCCCCCCTGCAGGGGTGGGGGCTGGGGTCACTGCTGGGGGGCCGTGGCCACCCCGGGCACAGGGGCAGAGGGTCCCCATGGTAGCCTCAGCAGAGGTCAGACCCTCTCTGGATGTGCCTGAACCCCCCAGCAGTGAGCTGCTCCTGCTCCTGCTGCTCACAGTGTGGGAAAGAGCTGGGTACTCCCTGAATAATATATCTTGTCTTTGGCTCAATCCCAAGGGGCCTTGGCCAAATATTGCCAGTGGCTGCAGCCACAAGGGCTGTATGTGCTGTCTGGACCCGCAGCCCAGCAGATCCCCTACACTCACAGCGTGGAAGGGTGAAAGCCACTCTCCCAGGCACAGGCCTGGCCTGCCAGTACCTGCTTGTGTTGACAAACACAGAAGTCTTCTTCATTCTGCCAAAGAAGTCCTTGTTGCACATCCCCTGGGTCGCTGGTGTCAGAGCACAAGTGACCACTACAAAGTCCGACTCCTCGGCCAGCCTTGTGAGTGGGACTGAGGGGAGAACCACAGAAACATCCCACTGCAGCCAACACCTTCCCTCAGCAGAACGCCAGGGGCAGCTGCAGTCCCTCCTGTCCCCCCAGCAGGACGCCTCAGCACTCAGCCAGTGGGAACAGCCCAAGACCCTCCCCTCCTCCTCGGAGCAGCTGTCACATTTTGGCTTTGTTTACTTTGTCCACCTCCTTGTGGGGATGAAACTGACATGAAATCACCAGTGTAAGGACACAAGGAAGGGAAACAGTGGCAGGATGAGCTGCAGGCTGGAGTTCTCACAGTGGTTTGATGAACCTCTGCAAGCCCAGCCTTTGCCTGGTACAGAGGAGGCAAGGTCCTCCTGTCAGACCTCTCATTTGCAGGGTCCTCCTGTCACCCCCATGGTGGGGCATGTCTGGAGCCCCCCAGGCACCCCAGCCCATGCCCTCCCTCCAATGGCACACCCTGCAAGTGACAGACCCTGTGGGTGACACACCCCTGGAGCTGTCCCATCATGGTGCCCCATGACTGCCACCAACCCCGCCTTGGGGCCATCCTTACCAAACTCAGCCCCAAACTCTGCTGCACTCTCCGGCTTTGGGCCACTGCCAGTGTACAGAAACTTCCTGACCCCAAATGGCTTCAGGCGCCGGGCAACTGCCTGTCCTGAGGGTGAGGGAGAAAGGTGTTGGGCTGCTGAGGCTCCACAGCACGTGTGGGGACCAGCACCTGAAGGGCTGCTGTGGTGGGATCCCTCCTTCGTGGCTGCTCCCAGGCCCGACTGTAGGGTGGGCTTGGAGAGTTCAGCTGTGGAAGGGGCCCATGGACACTGACCCCATCGCTGCCCTGGGGGGCAAGGACAGGCACAGCTGCCTGCTGGCAAAGTCCACAGCTGCACGGTGTCGAGTGTCATCTGGACTTTGCCACTGTGTTTGTGTAACACGACCAGGGGGAGGCACAGATTGCTGCTGGGGCTGGAGGTGGTGGGAGCACATGCACACTTGAGGTTTTAACCTGAGGGCCAGTACAGCAGCTAGGAGAGGCTCTGCACGGCTCCCCTCGCTGTGCTCATGGGGTTTGCACAGCTGCAGGGCACCACCTTGGCTGAGTCCCAGTCCCACAACAGTCTGGGCTGGAAAAGACTGCAAGGACCATCTCATTCCAACCCTCTCACCTCCAGCAGGGGCACCTTTCAGTGGCCCAGGTGGAAGGTGATGCTCCAAACCCACCCTGCCACAGCTGCAGGAATCTCCGAATTGCACTTACCTATCCTGCCCAGCCCGATGATGCCCACGGTGCTGTCGGACAGGCCATATCCACACATCCACAGGGGCTTCCACGTTGTCCAGCCGCCACTGGCAGAGAGAGCAGGACAGGAGCAGGTGTCAGGGAAAGGTGTTCAGAGCCCAGCCCAGGTGCTCAGTGTGAGTTGGATGAATCTCTGGCCCTGGCCCCTTGTCCCCAGCCCATGTGGCACAGACCTGAGGCACTCACCTCTTCACCTGCTCTGCTGCCTCTGGCAGCCGGCGGCAGGCAGACAGCAGCAGGGCCACGGACAGCTCAGCGGTGGCGTCGGTCAGCACGTCGGGGGTGTAGCCCACACGGATGCCCCTGCCAGCCAGACCCGGCTCTGGGGCAGCCCTGGGGTGCTCCCCTGGCATCCCCAGGCTGGGTGCCAGCACTGTGCCTGTCCCAGGTACCCAGGAACATCCCTTTGGCTCCCAGCCCTCCTCCTACACCCTTTCCCCAGGTAGTCCTTGCCTCGGCCCAGCACCCAAACGCTTCTGGCATAGTTGGGGTGACCCCAGCCAAGATGCGGCAGCAGAGGGGAGCAGGCCCGAACCAGCGCCGTGTTCTGTGAAAGCGCACCTGCCCCAAGGGACCGGCGGGATATGGGGCGTGTCGAGGGAAGGGGTCCAGGAGCAGGGGGACACTGCAGGGGGGAGAGAGCAGGGGGAAGGCTGGAGCAGGAGGTATCAGAGCTGGCGGGGGCCAGAGCAGGGGAGGAGAGGGGCAGCGTTACCGCTTCTTGATCTCGTCCAGGGCGAGGTGGTCGAAGCCCACGGACAAAGTGCTGATGACTTTCAGGTCGGGCCCTGTAAGACACGATGGGCGCTGCCGTGCCTGTCCCGAAGGCCCGGGGGATGGCAAAGGTGGAGAAGGGGGCCGCGCACCCACCGGCCGCGTCCAGCACCTCGCGGTCGATGCGGTCCGAGAGCAGGCACAGCGGCCCGTGCGCCCCCGCCACGCCTGCCAGCAGCTCGGCCCGCGGCACCGGCTCCTCCGAGTCCCACTGCTGAACGCGGCACCTGCGGCGGCACCGGCGCCGTCACCGGGACCCGCACCGGAACCGGCATTGGGACCCGAGCTGGCGCCGGCACTGCAGCGGGACCAGCAGCGCCCCGCGCTCACCCGCTCGCCTGGGACAACACCCGCAGTCCCTCGGACGGGATCCGCCGCGTCACAAACACCGACATGGCCGAAGCCACGGCCTGCGCCGCCCGTGCCCCCGCCGCCGTCCTCACAGCCCGGAGCACCCGGGACACGCCGGAACAGCGCGGGACGAACCGGAACAG